>JAJAGP010002061.1:0-117500 GCA_025084515.1 Ancistrus triradiatus
TATATATATATATATATATACATATATATATATATATACATATATATATATATATATGTGAAACTACTCTTTTTTCCTTTTATCCACTGGCCTGCTGCTATCTTAATTAGAGACCCGATTGCCCCTGCTTAAGCATGAGGAAGTGAAATCAAGGAGCATGTTTCAGAAGCACAGGTTCAAAGCCTCAGACACAGCCTGGCCCTTACTGTTTAATCTTAGCGAAAGAAATGGTAATGACGCATGTCACAGAGTGAAAGGCGAGAGAGAGTGAGTGAAGTGCAGTGGAGGGATGCCGGGGCTGAGGTCTTGGGTCAAAGCCATGCTGTGCAGTAGAGATGATTCAAAGGATATGTAATGGTGGGTAGAAAGGGCTTGTCAGTTACAAGGAGAACAGAACATTTTTATCAGCTGCAAAGGGCTAATGAGTGCTGGGTTAAGTCTGTCATGTTCTACTGGCTGATTTTGCAGGAGATGGTACCTGGTGAATTCATTAACATGCACATCAATAATCGAGAGGTTATTTGCTTGCAGTGTCTTAGTCATCGGTCATATAAACAAAGTACTAGTGTCATAAATCACAGTAAAGTTTAATAGCTTTATTTCATCTAGAAAATCAAAGCATGAGGCAAAGCAAACCTTGTGTCTAATATTGTATACCATTCATTAATGAAATGTATCAGTAGTATACTTTTTGACATGTGCAGAATCATAACTGAAGAATGACAAATGTGTGGGACAGTAGTGGTGCAGTGACTAAGGTACTGGCCTATTGACCAGAATGTTGAGGGTTCAAGTTACAGCACTGCCAAGCTGCCAATGTTGGGCCCTTGTGTAAGGTTGTTAACCTTCAATTGCTTGGATTATACCTTGTAATTGTGTCAAGTATATGTCACTCTGGATAAGGACATCTGCGGAATGATGTAGATGTAAATGACAAAAAAGCATTGCTGGTATACCAGCAATTACTCTGTCATTGTACTGACACACTGTTGAATAAGTGTTATGCAGTTTGGGATGGGGTCAGTCTTTGAATCAAAATAGAGACAGCTCAGAAAAGGATAGCCCCATGGGCACTTCACATTAATAAAAAGTCTCAAATAAATAGTTACACTCTTTGACTACTTAAGAGTGGACTTGTAAGTTTTCAGGTGTTGGTGGTGCCAACGACCAGCAGCCCTGACTGGGTGCTACACAGACACAATTGGCTGTGTTTGAGGTGGGGGGTCGAATGAAGCATCATCTCATCATTGCTGCAGCAGCGGTCTCATCAGCTGATCAAGGTGCTGACCAGGGCCGTCACTAGAGGTTTATGAATAGGGGGGATAAGCTTTGACTAGAGGTTAACCCCAATATGAGAATTAAAAACAATGACCCAAAATGGTCTGCATTACAAGAATGGCATAAAATTAAAAACGCACAGCAGCCTCATAGCAGCAATTTTTTGGAGAGACATATAATGTAGTTTGTATTAGGTACAGATCTTAAATAACTTAACTATTATCCATCCAAGTCCTATATACACTATCCAAATACTGAGAATACAGACTGGTATAATCAAATGTGCATCTGGTCTGTAGCAGCATTCATGTTTAATAAACTGGATGACTTTTTAGGAGAATGTGACATTTGACAGCAGAAAAAATGGTTTCTCAATTTTTAAGAAAAAGTATTGACGATTTAAAGTAATAATGCATGTTTATTTGGGAGGGCTAGAGAACATTTTGGACGTTACACCTAAAACAGTTCTAACGATTTCAATGTTGCTGACACAGATGATGGGTGGACACATCAAGCATAGTCCATTCCTCCATGTGGATTCACTTTCACCTTAGCACTCCCCAACCTGCCACCGAAAAGAAGCAGCCAACAGCCTGGAGCCACGGAGAGGCATTTGTGGCCTATGGCCTTCTTCTTTCTGCAGGGGGTTCGTGCATGTGTTGGGATATGGCCACGCACAGTGGGGAATTGGACATGCCAAATTGAGAGGAAAGGTTGGGAAAGAGGACTCATTAGCACACATTAACTTCAAGTCATTTACGCATGAACCAGACAACAAGAAATAGTCTAATGTTGGACAAAATGATGGTTATAAATAGCCTGTTTGGTGTGTCAAGATAATAAACAATATAGGGTTAGATCAGAGCTGTTCTGCTACTTTATACAAAAAGTAGATTGAACTACTTAAGGAGAAATACATACAATCAGTATTTCATTCTTTGGTAATGGAAAGTTGTGTCACAATATACTGTTACTGTGTCACGTCCAGTCGAAGAAGCGGAGCTGAATGCAGGAAGTATTTGGAAGCACAGGAGTGTATAAGCACAATTTGAAGGTTCAAAACATAAAGCAGCCGGCACGGTGGCTTGGTGGGTAGCACTGTTACCTCACAGCAAGAAGGTCCTGGCTTCGATCCCAGATAGAGTGTTTTGGGTCCTTTCTCTAGGATGGGGTGCTGAACGTTTAGGGTGAGCATTGTGGATTCCATAATGGCATTCCAAGCCTTGCACTTCACAACCGTACTCTTCCCAGTCGATGAGTAATTGTAGGCGAGACCCACGACAGCAAGAGTCCATGAGCTCTAAGAAAGTGTGGGCAGTTGCGCCATCCACTATGCTGGGAGTGGGAGGCTCAGCGGCGGGCATAGCAATTCTGTGCTTGCTCAATTCAGTGTGTAGAATAAATGGGATGGTAAAAGACATACATTGGGGCAAAAAACGTATTTAGTCAGCCACTGATTGTGAAGTTCTCCTACTTAGAAAGATGAGAGAGGTCTGTAATTTTCATCATCGGTACACTTCAACTATGAGAGACAAAATGAGAAAAAAAAAAAATCAGGAAATCACATTGTAGGATTTTTAAAGAATTTAATTGTAAATCATGGTGGGTGAAAAATAAGTATTTGGTCAATTCCTGGATTTTTTTTCTCATTTTGTCTCTCATAGTTGAAGTGTACCTATGATGAAAATGACAGTCATCTTTCTAAGTAGGAGAACTTGCACAATCAGTGGCTGACTAAATACTTTTTTTTTTGCCCCACTGTAGCTGTGGAAGCAAAGACCCCGTTCCCATTCCCGCTGGCTGGTACTGCCACGGGCATGACATTCTACTTGTAGAGTAGCAACTTAAATCAAATTACTGGCTGACTCATATAGACTCTTCCATCATCAGAATAAGCTGGTTAACCAGGATTTTTTCCCATGCAAAACAAATACCGGATTCTTGTGAATGTTTGCATGCTGAATCTAAAGTCTTCACTATTTCTCCATCACCCATAGTTTATTTGTTCCAGTGTACGCACACATCACTACATGTGGTACTGTGTATATGTACCAGTGCTCTACAGCATTTGAAACATAACATTTAACAGACACAGCTCTTTTCACTGTTAGTGAAGTGAAATAGCGTCTTTTTGAAAGCACAAACCTAAATAAATGAGTCATATATCAGGCTTCTCACTTCATGGGAAAAGGTTCATGCCATATACCTTTTGCCAATCCCGTGGTTTGGAGTGAACCCAAGGATCACACTTAATAGCTACTTCTGCCTGACAAATATAAATGGTATAACTTCAAAATCCAAACATACTGTTAAATATCCTAATTTACCATCTGCTATGAAGCCAGTACCCCACAGTCAGGAATTACCTGTGCCAGAGAATCCTGAGACAGTGCATGAGTCTGCTGAGGAGAAAATACATTTTACATTACACTTGTATATTTTAGAAAAGTTTGAAATGTGATAGCAGCTTTATATAGGAATAAGTAATATACACTTCTTGTAAAATTGAATTCTTCGGACACCATGCTCGATAAATAAATTGTAAAAACATTCACATTTAGCGTAGAAAGTACTATAAAGTCCACCTGTTTTTGTTTATTGGATAAAAATTTTAAAATAAATGATTGCCCATTGTTATTGAAGTACTGTACATGTAAACAGTTTTTACAATTTATTTAACAAATAGTTCTGTACATTTACATGCTTACTATTTAGGGAATCTAGATGCACTTTCCCTGTCTCACACATATTAAACACTCTCCTTCAGCTCGTCTGTCCACTCACCTGAATGATTTAGCCCCTTGAAGTGCTCTGCCAGTCCCATCATCAATACAAATTACAGGGGCAGCTGTTGGCTGGCAGTCACCCCTCCCTGCACAGCTCGGTCCATAATAAAGCAAAGTCCTCTCTGCAAGATAATAGATACTTCACTCTTCCTCCTGATGACCCCCACCATGGCCACTTGTCTCTCCTTTCACTGCTTTTCTGCAGCACTTCTTTTTCTTGGTGCCAGAGATTTTACTGGAGTTTCAGTGTAGCAAATTCATGGCCATGAAATAAATCCAGGGAAGGAACTTAATTCATTTCTTTGATGTTCTCCAGTGAAATGAATGGTTGCATTTTTGAGCCTCCAAGAGCTTCCATATAATTCTCCATACACTGCAGTTCACAGTTCAGCATCGTATAATGTTTTGCTGTACGTTTGAACCCCAACGATTTATCTGAAAGTGTGTTTATTTAGTGCTCCTCAAAGGCAAGGCATGAGGTCTATATTGTCAGCATGGTCTCTTATTTAGGAATGCTGTGCTATTTGGGTGTTAGAATGTAGAAAGAGTCTGGATACATAAGAGGGCTTTGGAGTCTTGACCATTTAATAAACTTTGCCTGCATTAAGTAACTCATTTTAATTCAAGCATTAATAATTTACCTATTTAAATGACACAAGACAAATGCTAATATATTTCTAGTGGGTGATCATTAAATGTCTGCATAACATTTCAATGGATGTCCTGTACATTTGCAGTCATTTACTTCATTCAGTATATCATTCGACCTGAATAATTACCAGGCTGTCTTAATGTCACAGTTCTTGTCTTTTCACCGAGGCAGCCTTAACATTGTAATTTACAAGCCCAAATCTGAAAAAAAGTTGGGAAAGTGGTTCAACACAAGTTAGTAATGTTGCACTTTGGGGAGATTTGATGGGACTGATTAATCAGGGCAGAAGATATTTAAGATTGCTCTTATATCTTGTGTTTGTGTATGTGTGTGTCATGATACTTTTGATCTCAGGTCCACTGTGTGATTGCTGCTGTGGGATTTTTTCTGCTTACTCCGTAGATATCAGCTAAAGGAACAGCTGTGAATAATCCTGGCTGCTCTGAGGTTTAAGGACTATTTGTGGACCTGTGTAACTAATTTAGACACATAGTACACCTGGAGCCTAGAAACTCCACTCCCTCACCTGTTCAGAAAGTCCTTTGTGTGTTAATACGGCACATATTCAGACTCGTTTTTGAACTTTCTTGTGTAAATAAAAAAAGAACTAGTGAATACTTGTACTGTAAGAAAAGATGTACTTCCATTTCTATCAATAGCTGATCTAGCTCAGGTGGTGCTACCACTGTGAAGACCCAGGTCTAAACCCCTTTGGTGTCTTTTGGCCCGCTCCTATTACCAGCCAGTCAAATCCAACTTTTACATGCTTTGTTGGCCATATGTGCCAACTCAGATTGGTGACATACTTTGCAAATCTCGTAAGTCACTGTAATAGACAGTTTCAACTTTTAGATTTTTTTTTATGTAAAGTCTTTATGTAACCCATGGCCCCACCACACCTGGCTCCGCTTTTGCACCCTGATAGTTCTCGCCATAGAAATCCATTAAAGTCTTCGCCCTATGTCTACTATGTGTCTGTGAATTCACCATTCACAGTGCATTAACGTGAAAAACAACTGTAGTTTTGAAACAACTACTGTACACTCCATGTTTTTGTTTACATCTCCCTACTTTTTGAGGGGGATGTCGAGTGGCTCAACATTCTTCTGTGGATGCAGGTCAGTTCAATATCATGACCTGTTAAGACTAGTGCTGGATACAGGACACATTAATAGAAAATGTGAACAGCCTATGAAAAAAACAGCTTTGAGCAGTAAATTTGATTTGGGTCACTTTTACTTGCAGTGTGAACATGACCTAAAGTGTTGTTCTGCATTTCCCTTCTAAACTTTTTTTGTGGCAGTTAGGATTATTGAAGCCAAATGCAGAGAGGTAAACCGCTGCTTCAAAACATTTGTGCAAACCATGGGTGTGTCCCCAACCACAAACTACCATAATAAATAGTACAGTCGTGTTGAAGGTTTGTGAACCCTTTAGAATGTTCTATATTCCTGCATAAATATGACCTAAAGTCATCAGATTTTCACACAAGTCCTAAAAGTAGATAAAGAGAACCCAGCTAAACAAATGAGACAAAAATATTATACTTGGTCATTTATTTATTGAGGAAAATAAATAAATGTTACATATTAGTGAGTGGCAAAAGTATGTGAACCTCTAGGATTAGCAGTTAAGTTGAAGGTGAAATTAGAGTCAGGTGTTTTCAATCAATGGGATGACAATCAGGTGTGAGTGGGCACCCTGTTTTATTTAAAGAACAGGGATCTATCAACGTCTGCTCTTCACAACACACGTTTGTGGAAGTGTATCATGGCACAAACAAAGGAGATTTCTGAGGACCTCAGAAAAAGAGTGGTTGATGCTCATCAGGCTGGAAAAGGTTACAAAACCATCTCTAAAGAGTTTGGACTCCACCAATCCACAGTCAGACAGATTGTGTACAAATGGAGGAAATTCAAGACCGTTGTTACCCTCCCCAGGAGTGGTCGACCAACAACGATCACTCCAAGAGCAAGGCGTGTAATAGTTGGCGAGGTCACAAAGGACCCCAGGGTAACTTCTAAGCAACTGAAGGCCTCTCTCACATTGCTAAATGTTAATGTTCATGAGTCCACCATTAGAAGAAACACTGAACAACAATGGTGTGGCATGGCAGGGTTGCAAGGAGAAAGCCACTGCTCTCCAAAAAGAACATTGCTGCTCGTCTGCAGTTTGCTAAAGATCAAGTGGACAAGCCAGAAGGCTATTGGAGGAATGTTTTGTGGACAGATGAGACCCAAAATAGAACTTCTTGGTTTTAAAAGAAAAACCGGTGTGTTTGGAGAAAGGAAAACACTGCATTCCAGCATAAAGAACCTTATCCTATCTGTGAAACATGGTGGTGGTAGTATCATGGTTTGGGCCGGTTTTGCAGCATCTGGGCAGGACGGCTTGTCATCATTGATGGAACAATGAGTTCTGAATTATATCAGAGAATTCCTAAAGGAAAGTGTCAGGACATCTGTCCATGAACTGAATCTCAAGAGAAGGTGGGTCATGCAGCAAGACAACGCCCCTAAGCACACAAGTCGTTCTACCAAAGAATTGTTAAAGAAGAATAAAGTTCATGTTTTTGGAATGGCCAAAGTCAAAGTCCTGACCTTAATCCAATCGAAATGTTGTGGATGGACCTGAAGTGAGCAGCTAATGTGAGGAAACCCACCAACATCCCAGAGCTGAAGCTGTTCTGTACGGAGGAATGGGCTAAAATTCCTCCAAGCCGGTGTGCAGACTGATCAACAGTTACAGGAAACGTTTAGTTGCAGTTATTGCTGCACAGGGGGGTCACACCAGATACTGAAAGCAAAGGTTCACATACTTTTGCCACTCATTAATATGTAATATTGGATCATTTTCCTCAATAAATAAATGACCAAATATGATATTTTTGTCTCATTTGTTTAACTGGGTTTCTATTTATCTACTTTTAGGACTTGTGTGAAAATTTGATGATGTTTTAGGTCATATTTATGCAGAAATATAGAACATTTTAAAGGGTTCACAAACTTTCAAGACCCACTGTATGTCACATTATAACTACCACCAGTTTTAAACAGGATATTTAGTATATGGTATGTGGTTTGGGATGCTACCTAGAATTAAGTTCAAACCACACTTCTTTGTGTTGCGTTGCATTGAGCACGTACAGCAAGGACTGAATGCACATACCAAAACAAACTCATCACAGCTGTGGCTACCCAATAATTTGAAGAAATTTGGAAATCATGCTGGATTGTGTCAGGCACATTGTAACTCAAAATGTGCAATAAATCTTGTACTATAATAATAAAGTGGAGAACTTGTGAGTTAAGCTGTAAGTAAGGAATAAGGCACAACAGGACATGCAGTTACTGGAAAACAATTAGCTCTGATGGCAACAGCATATGTGCTTCTTGTCAGGGATGCATCACTTCACCCTGACATTTATTTCCTTGGCCTTTGCCAGGAGAACTCATGAAGGTCTCCTTGTGCTTTATTTTGTCTACAGATCTGTATAATTCATCCTGTCAGAGATGTGTACATTTTCAGAAGGGAGTACTTGTGGTATTGCTACCAGGACAGGCATGAATGCCACAAAATCTTTTTAAAGAGATATTAAATTGTACAGTGCATTATTCATAGCATACATTAATCCATTAATCTGCATTTTACTGTATCTAAATGATTAATAGCACAAACTATTCTACAACTAATAGAACAAACTCTATTACAAGTTTTTAAAACAAACACATGCAATTCTGCCTTTACGCTGAGTCAAACATTTTTATACTGCCATTATTGTCAATTTATTTTGTCAAACCTGTCATGTTTTCTGTGATGGCTCATGTCATACCAACACACAAAGCTCTATGACTTTAGTTTCATTCTTAGATTTATCTACGCCGCCCAAGGAGGTTGGGTCCCTTTTTGAGTCTTGGTCCTCCCAAGGTTTCTTCCTATAACACTCAGGGAGTTTTTCCTTGCCACTGTCACCCTAGGCTTGCTCAATTTGGGATTGGACGTAGATATTAGGAGATAATCTAAACTTGTAAAGTTGCTTTGAGACAATGCTCCATTGTAAAAAGCGCTATATAAATAAATCTGACTTGACTTGACTTGACTATGATGTACAAAAATAGACTCGCTTTGGTCCTCATCAAGATGAAGCAATATCTGAAGATTAAGGATTGCCATTTAGTCATGTATTGCAATTGTTTATTGAATAAATTTAACACTTTTCCATAAACTTCCATTAAGGTTTAAGTCAGCAGCTTTTCCCTTTTCTAAGTACAGGAAATATGTTAAACCATTGTTTAAAAGTATCATCTATACGCTAAAGAGTTTAGGTTGAGCATTCCTTTAATGTCTTGTATTTAGAATATGGGTATGTTACATTTTCTTGTAACATCTACTTGCACTTCTATTAATAAAAAAGGTGAATCACAAGAAATGACAAGTACGTAATCATTCAGTGTAGCAAGAACATGCTCCTAATTTTTCTGAGGCTTCAGGGTAACAGATTCAATAAGATGAAGATGAATTGTCTCAGCGTTGCACGTGTGTTTTGTTATTTATTGTGTATAACAATGTATAACAGTGCATTTGTTGCATACAGTGGTACCTCGGTTCTCACTGTTGATTCGTTCCAGAAGGCTGGAGTACTGAGCAAATTTTTCCCATAAGGAATAATGTAAATTGAATGAATCCGTTCCAGACCCCCAGAAAATCCACACTGTGTAAGACATTTTATGCATTAATGGAGTTGTATTGTACAGATGCTCCCTGATTTACGATAGGGATATGTTCTGACAAATCCATAATTATTTAAATGTATCGTGAACCAATGAGTTTTCTATTGCTGAACTCAGGACGCTAGCTACTAATGCTAACTGCTCAGCCTGAAAGCCGGTTTTCCTTTTGGTTGTCTGTCAGTATTAACCTTTTTAGCACCCTTGAGTATGAATGGTAATAACCAAAAATAAAGAGGCTTTTTGGGACCCTATTGCAGTTAGCTATAAGAAGCTAAATTAAACAATGAAACTGAAGCTGTACCTGATTTGGATTGTAGCTGGGGAACGCTCATGTCAGGGTCTGTTGCTCTTGCGCCTTGGCACGAGCGGGCTGATAATCTTACAATGTGATTTCCTGGATTTTTTTTCTCATTTTGTCTCTCATAGTTGAAGTGTACCTATGATGAAAATTATAGACGTCTCTCATCTTTCTAAGTAGGAGAACTTGCACAATCAGTGGCAGACTAAATACTTTTTTTGCCCCACTCTGTGTGTGTGTGTGTTTATATATATACACACAGAGAGTGGGGCATAAATAAATATATATATATATATATATATATATATATATCATCATTTTCCTGGCGCTTGTCCCGCCGGATGCGGGGTCCACCCACTGCCACTTGATGCGACCGAGAATACTCCAGCCGGCGTGTCGCTCCATCTGTTGCCAGAGACCAAACTCAAACCCAACTTGCATGTCTTTGGACTGTGGGAGGAAACCGGACTACCCAGAGTAAACCCACAAGGACATGAAGACTCTACACAGAAAGGACCCAGGCCACTCCACCCTGGGACTGAACCCAGGACCTTCTTGCTGTGAGGTGACGATGCTACCCACCAAGCCGAGATATATACCGAGACATATTTTTCTAGTCAAAATGCGCCGGAGAACCGAATTCAACAAATCCTGAGGTGGTTGAGAACCGAGGTACCACTGTATTTGTTTTGTTCCTTATACATTGTTCTGCTCATGATGTATAGTTAGTCATGGGTGGAAAGTATTGAGCAAATGAAGTGTGTGTGCGGGAAAGTCTGGTCGGAGTGACAGGGGTAGCCATGCTCAAGAAACTCATTTGAATCCCTTGAGTTAGTCAGGGCAATGGGGAACCACAATCATGAATCCAAGGTGAGAATGGGAAAGACAGATAGAGACTGTGTGAGTGAAGAAGGAAAAGCAAGGATGAAGTTCAGTCAGGGTTTATCTATCTCCATAGTGCAGACAGGCGCTAAGCCCAGACAGATTGGGCTTATTGAGAAGCATGGCCTAACCCCTGCTCCTTCATTTGTTTACCTCCCCATTGAGCGCTATGAGACTCACCGAGCAGCAACCTCACTTATCTCCATCAAATGATTAGGACAGGCAACCTCACTGAAATCTGAAAGTACTCAACAGCCCTGAGGCTATCATTAAACTACTCTGCACTGAATTAGTGTTTTATGTTTACTTTCATATAAAGCAGATGTTTCATTGAACAGTCCGCTTATATAAACCAATAAAAAGAAATAGACTCTCGTTTTCCCTCTCATATGGCACATATGCTTTGAAGGTTTTAGAGCTTTAGATGGCATTATGTTTCGGCATCTGATGTTTACAGAGAAATGCATGAACACTCCACATTGTGTAACATTACTGGAGAAACAAAACAGGGTTACTGTACTTAAGTGTATTACATATTTCTGTTTCTTTTTAGGAGCATGGATAACGACAAATGTATTTTTTGTTTTTTATTAATTAGTTTAATGATTTCTATCGTTATTAGGCTTATATTGATTTCACTCTATTATTTTCAGTTTACAAATATCTATTTTTCTAGTATTAGTTTGATTAACTCTGATAACCCAAATGCCAGTGGTGGACGAAGTAAATGACACCTATGCAGTAATCCCTTCCACATTGTGGGAGTTAGGGGCATAACCAACCCACCGTTTCGAAGAGTAGCAGCATCTGGCCACTACCCTACCAAAAAGACCATTCCTGATCAAGCTTCTTCAGACTGTAGAATGGTCAACTTGGCATCCTGATGAAGCTGCCAGACGTTGCTAAGGGGAGGGCACACTAAATACTTGCCACTGTAGCCTATAGAAGCTGTTTTTCTGTATTTTCTGGTTTTATTCTAATAAAAAGAGAAATAATTACGTATAGTGATTATGCCATTGCTAAAACAAGAAGTCTGGTGGTCTATATGGCCTATTCACACCGAGTCCAATTTTTACACAAGAAAAAAAACGAATGCAATTTTTAACGTATTGGAACCTTCACACCAAGTCCGATGCTTGTTTTTGTCTAAACACTGAAAATCCATTTTTGATATCCATTTTGAGCACAACCATGTCTGACGCATGGAAACTTGTTCAGCGTGCTGTTTGGATGACATACGTGGCGAAAATAAGCTGTGAAGGATCAACTCCAAAAACGACCAGAATAACAGCTTTAATAAGACGTTTAAAACAGCATCACCCCGCAAACAAAGTCAAAGAGGCTAAAACTAACAAGAGCGTATTTAGTCAGCCACTGATTGTGCAAGTTCTCCTACTTAGAAAGATGAGAGAGGTCTGTAATTTTCATCATAGGTACAGTTCAGCTATGAGAGACAAAATGAGAAAATAAATCCAGGAAATTACATTATAGAATTTTTAAAGAACTTAATTATAACTTATGGTGGAAAATAAGTATTTGGTCAATAACAAAAGATCAACTCAATACTTTGTAACATAACCTTTGTTGGCAATGACAGAGGTCAAACGTTTCCTGTAAGTCTTCACCAGGTTTGCACACACTGTAGCTGGTATTTTGGCCCATTCCTCCATGCAGATCTCCTCTAGAGCAGTGATGTTTTGGGGCAACATGGACTTTCAACTCCCTCCACAAATTTTCTGTGGGGTTGAGGTCTGGAGACTGGCTAGGCCACTCCAGGACCTTGAAATGCTTTTTACAGAGCTATGGTGTGTTTGGGATCATTGTCATGCTGGAAGACCTATCCACGTTCCATCTTCAATGCTCTCACTGATGGAAGGAGGTTTTGGCTTAAAATCTCACGATACATGGCCCCATTTATTCTTCCCTTAACACGGATCAGTCGTCCTGTCCACTTTGCAGAGAAACAGCCCCAAAGCATGATGTTTCCACCCCCATGCTTTCACAGTAGGTATGGTGTTTCTTGGGATGCAACTCAGCATTCTTCTTACTCCAAACTCGACGAATTGAGTTTTTTACCAAAAAGTTCTATTTTGGTTTCATCTGACCACATGATATTCTCCCAGTCCTCTTCTGGATCATCCATATGCTCTCTGGCAAACTTCAGACGGGCCTGGACATGTACTGGCTTAAGCAGGGGGACACGCCTGGCACTGCAGGATCTGAGTCCCTCTCGGCGTAGTGTGTTACTGATGGTAGCCTTTGTTACTTTGGTCCCAGCTCTCTCCAGGTCATTCATCAGGTCCCACCATGTAGTTGTGGGATTTTTGCTCACCGTTCTCATGATCATTTTGACCCCACGGGATGAGCTCTTGTGTGGAGCCCCAGATCGAGGGAGATTATCAATGGTCTTGTATGTCTTCCATTTCCTTACAATTGCTCCCACAGTTGATTTATTCACAACAACCTGCTTGCCTATTGTAGATTCACTCTTCCCAGCCTGGTGCAGGTCTACAGTTTTCTTCCTGGTGTTCTTCAACAGCTCTTTGGTCTTAACCATGGTTTAGTTTGGAGTCTGACTGTTTGAGGCTGTGGACAGGTGTCTTTTATACAGATAACGAGGTCAAACAGGTGCCATTAATAGAAGTTACAGGTCTGTGAGAGCCAGAAATCTTGCTTGTTTGTGGGTGACCAAATCCTTATTTTCTACCATGATTTACAATTAAATTCTTTAAAAATTATTTAAGAATGTGATTTGCTTTATTTTTTTTCTCATTTTGTCTCTCATAGTTGAAATGTACCTATGATGAAAATTACAGACCTCTCTCATATTTTGTCTCTCAAGTAGGAGAACAACCAAGATATTTTCCTTAATATCCATGTTTTTATAGTCAGTGTGTTGCTTGTCCTATAAGCTCTTGTTCTCCACTGCTACCAGCTGTTCTGCCCAACAACCAAGCTCTGATTGGTCAGCCTGATTTTAACTCATCTGAACAACGCAGAAATTAGAACAGGCTCTGATTAAAAATTTCATGCAGTGCCACAGTCCGTCAGTTTCAGACTCGGTGTGGAGGACTGCACTGACATACGTGTATTGTTTTTCAAAACTTGACGTGCATTTTTTTTTGTCCGTAAAAATTGGACTTGGTGTGATAAGGCCATAAGACTTTTACAGAGTACTGTACATACTGTACAGGTAATATTATACATAACAGTACGTACATTTTATGCATTTATGAGTTACTAATCTTTGTAAGACATCTCTGCACTTCTAGCCTTTGTGTGTTGTCTGCCGGCTTTGGTGTTCTGTTTCGCCAACATTTCACGTTTTGCTTATTTTAGCTATAAAAACGAAATTGTGTATATTTACTCTATTACAGGATAAAATATGTTAATATTATACAGTACTATACACATACATTATGCATGTCTATGTTTCTAAACTTCAGCAAAAAAATTTACAGCTAGTGCCTTTTGCCGACCCAAGATCAATCAAAATCAGGATGGGGAAAGCCGCAATATGGAGGGGTGGCACAGTGGCGCAGCAGTAAGTGGAGTTTGCATGTTCCTTGTGTTTTGTGTGAGTTTACTCCACATGCTGCAGTTTCCTCCCACAGTCTGAAGACATGCATTAGATTAATTGATTAAACTAAATTGACCTATTTGTGTATGGAGGACTAGTTTCAATGTAACCTTGTGTCTGTCTTTAAATAGCCAATGATACCGAAAGCAACATTAAATAAACTACATAAAGAAACAATTAAAAACAAACGAAATCACCATATGGAAAAGATAACTAATCTAGATTCTATTAATAAATATTACTCCAGTAAAATAAATGACATCGGTTTAAGTTTCACTGAGTAAATGAGATGTATGAAAGAGCTTACTTTTAAATGTATGTAAGTCATGAATAGTAAATCATTTCTATCATATTATTAAATGCCCAGATAACAGTAAGTTAAAACACTTTTAAATGTATATACACTCACCGGTCACGTAATTAGATACATGTCATTGTTTCTAAACTCAGTGTCCATTTTACCATATATATTTAGTCCCCTTTACTCTGTTCTCTAATCGCCAGGATCGTTTTTTTAATTATTATTCCTTTTATGTTGTATTTCAATGTAGAGTAATACTAGTAATATGAATATTATGTTACATATTCTCATGTTACTTGGACACAACAAGTTGAGCAGTGCTAATCCAATGTTTGCACAAACCTATGTACAGCAAGCATCACTTGTCAGCACACTGTAACCTGCAGTATCATGTTCACTTTCAGTAAGAAACCTGCCATATAAATTTGATTTGCACTGTATAGGCTATATGTTTTGCAAGCATAATGATAGCCTGTGTGGTTTTCAGAAGCATTGTACCGGTAATGTTTGTGTACATTAAATAAAATAAAGCGGCTGAGATTGTTTGAAGAAAGAACTGGTATAAATGAGGAGAAGATCTCCAAAGTGCACTCTTTGCTGAAGCAATTTCACACTCAGCATGCCTCGGAAAGGTGAGGTTTTCTACCTCAAATAACAAGAGACACTCGGAGGGAAGAAAAAGCAAGCCGGTCAAATTGGCAGCCTCCAATCTTAACAATAAATTATGTTTCATCTTTGCCTATTTGTTTGTTTCATGGAAAGAATATTTTCCTTTTGGATGCTTTACTTTAATCCATAATAGTGAGACATTTTTTATCTGAAATAGGTCAGTATAATCACAACAGTGACGGATGGGCCACCGCAGCAAAAAGGAAATCAATAGAGATATCTATTTATCTTAAAGCAGGACGGCTTGATTTTTATCTTTTTCCCCCTCTTTCCCCTCTCTGCCTTTTTTCTTCCATCCACACAATATGACAGGCACTCATTTTTTTCCAGCCAAAGTATTTTTTATTTTACTTTTTCATTTGCTGGCCATTTCACGAAATCACAAATAGGCCTTTGTGAGAGCACTTTGTTTGCATAAGTTGTTTAGAATGAAACCAGCCTTTTTGTACCCACTGCTCACGGCAAGAGAGGTTGAAAGGATGAGGCTGGTGGTTTGATGGCCCCCATGGCTGCTTTTGTTATTGTGCAGTAGAGACTAGAGACTGGATGTGTCTGCTGATACAGTTAGAACTCCTCAAGAAGCGGTTGTGGTCCTCCCTGTTTTTTTTTTTTTTTTCGTAACCACTTAATCTGAACCCTCCCTCGATGGCTTTGTGTGAGACTTCTGCTTCGTCAGCTTTTCTCCTGCCTGCCTGTCCCTTTGTGTTCTTCCTCAACCTGAAAGACCTAGACGTGAAGTTCTGTTAGGCCAAGCGAGATATGCATCACATGCACACGGCGGATGCATTTGCGTTTGCTAAAATAAGGCATCCCATCTGCTAGAACAGCCATCTACTGGTTGTCTGTTGAGAGTGTGGTTTTGTGTGTTCATATGGACAATCTGTAGCCATAGCTGAGAGGATAAGGGGTGTATGAAGCATTTTGCTCTCTGCTGCTATGATTGGCAAAGCTAGAAGTGGAGAAGCCTGCACATGTTATGAGTCATGATGCTTTCAGCGTCTCTTATCACTTTGCCATCTTCACTGTCCAGCAGCCCACAAGCACTTGATGTCACGATGAGCAAAGCACTTGTGGTTTATTGAGCAGGATGAAGGCAGAGGTCGTAAGGCTCAGATGGAAAAAAGCACCACTGACATCCTCTGCAGATGTTTAAGACTTTAAGATGAGATGTCCTTCTGGCATCATTGTGTGCAAGTAGCAGCAGACACACATGCATACGAGCTCTTTTCAACATTCTTCAGCTATGCCTTTAAACTTGCAACTCTTCGTGTTGAATCTTCGTGTTTCTACAAAACGTGAATTCCTTGATGATTCTCTGTTTCACCAACTGAATATTCATGTTTTACTATTATAGTAAGACCAATGTGTAACCAAAAATATAGCAATTCTCTACCAATTGTAGAAGTGCAGATACAATGATATTTTTGCCCTCCTGAAATAGTGGTGTCTAAGCCTTAAATCCCTAAATTATTCAATTATAATACTGACTAATAAACAAAAATTGATCATCTTTCAGTGTTACTGTGCCTTAGGAAGTGATCCAGTTGCCTCCCTTTGAATTAAGAGGGCACTTAATTTGATCATGTGTGTCTGTCTGTCTGTCTGCTGTGTATGCATTTGCATTTGCATTTGCATTTACATTTACAGCATTTAGCAGACGCCCTTATCCAGAGCGACTTACAATTGATACAGTCTTATAATCCAAGCAATTGTGGGTTAAGGGTCTTGCTCAAGGACCCAACAGTGGCAGCTTGGCAGAGGTGGGATTTGAACCCTGGACCTTCTGGTCCAGGTATGCATGTGAATCATGTTTTTATTACACAGAAAGGATCAAACGATCTTTAATTTTTTACATTTGGATATTTAGCTGGTCCCTGTGAGGAAAACTAGCTTCTTATAGAAGCTGCAACTTTCTTTTAAAAAACCCAAATGATTTGTTTTAGGTTACTGAGGTTAAGGATAGGTTAGGTGCAGGAGTACCGTATTTTCCGGACCATAAGGCGCAATATCAACGATCGGCTGCTAACGGGTATATTTTCATACGTAAAGCGCACCGGGTTATAAGACGCATGAAATGAAACAAAACTCTTAAGTTCCGTCAGAAGCTCAGTTTGGTCTTTACCTGGCGCAGGGCGTCTTCTTGCTTCCTCCACTTCCGTACCATTGATTCGTTAATGCTAAGTTCTCTCACAGCTGCTCTATGTCCATGTTGTACTGCGTGACTGATAGCGTTGTGTTTGAAATCCACTTTAAAAATGAATGAATGAATGCACGTACCCTAATGCTGAAGCACATACTGTATTACTCCGCTATGCTGCGCACTACGGTGGCCATAAGCTTCGTAACTTACCAAGGCCGTGCTAAAACATTTTGACAGATTTATGAGCGCCGTGTACCATCTACAATCGGTTCTAGGTCAGAAGGCTCAACCAGAATTAATTCATACATTAGACGCACCGCATTTAAAGGCGCACTGTCGATTTTTGAGAAAATTAAAGGATTTTAAGTGCGCCTTATGGTCCGAAAAATAGGGTAGGTGTAGAATTAATTAGTTACAGTAATCATTATGTCAATGGGAAGCCCTCACAAAGATTGAGACAAACTTGCGTGTGTGTGTCTGTCTAAACACCCGCATGTATCTACAGCAGACCTGTGCGGGCTTAACGTGTGTATTTGTGAGACACGTGTTTCTTTCTTTCTCTCTATTTTGGGGAATCTCCCTGCGCTGGATTTGAGAGTGATATTAACCCATGTGCTAGTTGTTGTAGCAGACAACAGACTCTTTAGACCATTATACCTCAGTATATTATGTTTAGCTCCCAACAAAAGGCTCACATGCAGTGGTCTAACAGTAAGAGTGAAAGGAAGAAAAGTGTACTGTCTTTAATTGCACATTTTTTGTTTGATTGTTTTTGTAAAATAGCAGTCTAATTTGTTTACACTTAAAAATATTAAGACATGTCACATAACACATAGACCTGGATGACGGACTGTATTTGCCCAACAAGTGAACTGTGGAGGTATAGACAATGTGTGCGATTCCACAGAACGTAAAAAGTAACTTTATATTCTAATGTCTCAACACTCTGCCTGATAATGACTTGTATGTGACACTGAAAAATACTTTCATGCAATAGATTTTAGTTAGGTAGCCAATATCAGGTAGCTAGGAATGCAGTCCAGTGCATGACATACAATAGTGTGTAAAGGTTTTAGGCCACCATTAGATTTGTTGTTTTAGCAATGGTATAATGACCATACAGGTAGTCCTTGTGTTACGACGGTCTCAAGTTACGACGTTTCGTGGTTACGACGCATCTCCCATTTACTGTATAAAGCCTTGTTTCGACTTAAGTGGTTTTGCGTCGTAAACGTCATAACGCGAACTTCGTGTTTGGTGTGCGCGGCGGAAGAATACCGTATTTTTTCCGGGCTATAAAGCGCACCGGTTATAAGGCGCGATATCAGTGATCGGCTGCTAACGGATCTATTTTCAACATAAAGCGCACCGGGTTATAAGGCGCATTAAATGAAACAAAACTCTTAAGTTCCGTCGGAAATTCAGTTTGGTCTTTACCTGGCGCAGGGCGTCTTCTTGCTTCCTCCACTTCCGTACCATTGATTCGTTAATGTTGAATTCTCTCACAGCTGCTCTATGTCCGTGTTGTACTGCGTGACTGATAGCGTTGTGTTTGAAATCCGCTTCGAAAATGAATGAATGAATGAATGCACGTACCCTAATGCTGAAGCACATACCGTATTACTCCGCGATGCTGCGCACTACGGTGGCCGTAAGCTTCGTAACTTACCA
Source organism: Ancistrus triradiatus (assembly GCA_025084515.1). Classification (NCBI taxonomy): domain Eukaryota; kingdom Metazoa; phylum Chordata; class Actinopteri; order Siluriformes; family Loricariidae; genus Ancistrus; species Ancistrus triradiatus. The sequence goes on from JAJAGP010002061.1 coordinate 18,988, forward strand.
AGGCCATGCTAAAACATTTTGACAGATTTATGAGCGCCGTGTACCATCTACAATCGGTTCTAGGTCAGAAAGCACAACCAGAATGAATTCATACATTAGACGCACCGCATTTAAGGCGCACTGTCGATTTTTGAGAAAGTTAAAGGATTTTAAGTGTGCCTTATGGTCCGAAAAATACGGTACACAGTTACGCGGCTTGTTTTTTGATAATTACTGTGTTAGGATAGGTGTTAGGATAGGATAAGTGCTTACAGTATGTTATTTACGTACAGTATGTACGTATGTTCTGACGCCACCTAGGAAGGATCTGCGTCGTAAGTCGAGGACTACCTGTATATAACAAACTGTATTATTGCTGATTTAGCCAAAAAATTTCAAACTTGGATTCGTCACTCCATAATTCTTTTTTCCATTGATCTTCATTCCAACCTTTGTGAGCTTTGGCATATCTTAGCATCTGTACCCTATTCTTCTTCCAAAAAAGTGGTTTCTTGGCTGCAGCCCTTCAAAAAGACCCTTCCTGATCAAGCTTCTTCTGGTTGTTGAAATGTCAGCTTGGCATCCTGATGAAGCTACCAGATGCTGCTATTGCTCATGTGTAAAGGACGGTCACACTAAATAAGTTACTTGCCACTGTAGCCTATAGAAGCTCTTTTACAGTTTAGTTTAGTTTTTTTCTTTCTTTTTTCAATACTGCAAACAAATTCCATGTATTTTCTGGTTGCATTCTAATTTTACCATTGCTAAAACAATGGTATATCTAAATCTAATAGACACTTCACATGCCAACATGATTGGCTGTGTCTGAGGGAAGGTGACCCCTATGGGCCCTGTGATGGACTGGCATCCCACACATTTACTCATGTGCGCTGTGTTTTCTGAGGATATGCACTGGAGGAACCCATGACCCACCACTAGGGAAAACTTGGGAAAAAAATCCCCATTTTGGAGTTTTACCAAAGTTCCCAGGGATACCACAAAAGCTCACTGCTGGTCCAAAAGTCTACATAACACCACATGTATTTAAACCCACATAGTATAACTCACACATATGACAGCAGTCCACAGTAAAGCTGTGTGTCAATTGATTAAAAATGAGATCAATATTTTCGATCCTGTATCTACACAGTGCATTACTATTTGGGCTGTAGTGTTTATGTTAAATGTGCGATCATTTACCCGGTTTTCTCGTTTGCCATCTTTTGAAGATTGTAATTGCCTGCAATTGCACTGCAGACCTTCTGCACTGACAAACAAAGAATGAGTGCAAATTTTGTTTCAAAGCACACTTGCTGCTGGAAGCTACTTAAACACAATCTATTTCCTGATAGAATGAATTGTCTGATTTTGGAGATAGCTAGGAGGGGCTGTAGATGGAACTAGGGTGCCTCAGCACCTCTGAGACCTCACATAATTCAGAACACTGGATGTAACGAACCTCTCATGTACGCACCCACTTAAAAGTATGTTCTGTTGCCATTTTCTACTCTCTACATTGGAGACCTAGCTATAGAAAAATAGAATAGGATGCTATAGAATAGAATGCACTGTGATCTCCATATGTCTGTGTCCCGTCCTACGTATTTGTCTCCGTCTCTTTCTCTTTCTCCAAATAAATATATATAGGAGTTTATGTATACACCTGTGTAGCGCATACCTCTCTAGGCCAGCCATGGTGCTGATTAAGTGGCAGCCTCCCTAATGATATGCTGAGTTCGCTGCAAAGATCAAGATCATCCCTCAACACATGGTCATTAAAGAGCTCGCCTCAATAATTTCTGCTTGCATAATTCGCACAACTTTCACTGTGTCACACGGGGTAGCAGGAGGTAATTCTGTGTAATTAAAATGCACCAGAAATATATACAACCAATGCAACAATAATAGAATCCTGTCTTCTAGTTGTACTTGTTTATCTTTTACATAGTCTAATTGAGCACTCTAGGCCATAAACATTTGTTAACATGTCATCTGTAAGCATTATAGTGTGTTTGCATGCAAGCCCTTTATAATTACATTAATACAAGTATTAGCAGTCTGATCTTCTGTAATAGGCAAACACATTTGACCTATGGTAATAACAGACAGGAATTTAGATGCTTTTATTAACCATTCACAACCAAGGCTGGAAAACATAAACCTCCAAGCAACTTTTATTGTTCAGGTGTTCTGATAAATAATATTAGATTAGAGATTTGAGGTACTGGAGTGTCCTGCCCTACAAAAAGGTACAGAAAGACTAAGTGCCCATTTACACTTGGTGGTTTTATGCATCATATCATAGTTTTTAACTATGTGTTTAGACCTAATGATCAAATGAGCTTATAATGAAATAAATTAGCTTATAACAGTGGACCACCCACTCCTGTGTTGTTTGTAGTTTACAAAGTACTTTCTGCATTGAGATTTCACACGATTTTATTTTCCTTAAACCAGCTATGGGAGTTGTTTAGAAGAAGACAGTTTTTTGGGTTTTTTTTTATAACTGCAGTGGCCGTAGCATGCACTATTGGTGTATTGTTTCTGTAAGTAGTTAGCACTTTGTTTTGGACAGCAATATCTGTTCAAAGTATAAATAAAAATGAAAGGTTACTTACAATGGCCAGCCATGCAGGGATGAAGATCATGGATCATGTGTGCTATGCCATAACTTATGGGCAGGTTTTTGGTACTCAGACACAGCTTGTATAGACAGATGCATTTAAACATGTTTAATATCTGGCTACAAGGTGTCTCAAACCACCCTATGAAGTGGCTTAGGTAGTCCGATTAAAATCTAATATAAATGCGCCTTTGTTGCATTTACATATGCATTTTTATGGGGCTTATCCATATTGGGATAAATCCCCATACTCAAGATTCATGAAACAACCTAAGTCCTAAGTGGACTCTTCTTAAGAAAAATGTGTTCATTTGAACCAGGCCCCAATCAAAACAAATTTCAGAAGACCTCAGGAGAAGTGTTCTAAAGATGAATTCAGCTGGAAAAGGCTACAAAATAATTTCTGAATCCTGTGTTTAGAAATTCATGCTCATCCATTAATGATAAGACACATTCTCTGCAAACTGGGGAGGTTAAATTCTATTGCTGCTCCCCCTAGAAATGAGCACAACACACAGCACTGACAGTGGTTAAAAGGAAACTGAGTACCAGCAAAAGGCCTGCAGAAATCTCTTGAACTTAATAAGACTCTGTTCATGTGTCTACTAAAAGGAAAATGCTCAACATATTGGTGTTAATGGAAGAAATGTTGTGTCTCTTAAGCTGGCAAAAGACCATCTAGATATTTCACAAAACCGCAGGGACAAATTTCGTTGGACAGATCAGACATGCATTTCATTTTTGGCAGAAAAGAAAAGAGTCACTGCATACAAACTCTAAACCTTAATCTCAACTATAAAGCATGTTGGAGGATGCATCATGGTTTGCCTTAGGGCCTGGACATATGGCAGCCATTGAAGAAACAGTGAATTCAAAACTATGTCAAGAACTTGTTGTGGGATATTATGGTAGCAGATTGACATATACAACAAACACTGATTCAAAACACGTGGAAATCAACAACAGGATTGTTCTAAAAAAAAGTGTCATCTGGAATGGTTAAGTCAAAGTCCAGACTTAATACAATTAAGAAGCCGTAGCATGATCAGGAGAGGCTCTTAATGCAAGAAATTATGGCCTTCAACATGGTTCAAGTCTAATCACTATTTTGTGAATTCTACAAGTAATTCAATAAAAGCAATGACACAGTCTGGACTAGAAATTAATGATCAGATCGTTCCATGAAGACATACAGAGTGCACTTGTTTTGTGTTATTAGTTCAGACAGTGTGTGTGTGTATCTAATTATTTTGACATGGATGAAGATCAAATGGTTCCAAAGGGTTTGCAAACCTTCCTGCATCTTTAGTTTATTGCAGTGCTCATTATTTCATTACATGTCTCTGCTATGATTAAATGAGTTTTATTCTCTCTGAAGAACTCTGCTGATGTGTGTTCTTTCAATTTTCACTGGATTACTGAATCAAGGTTGTCAAACACAAGACACCCAGCTACTTTATCCTTTAATCCTGTGTTTTGCTTTCAAATAACCTTTTTCCGACTAATCTACCAAAATAAATTGACAGACATTAAAAACATGATTGCAAGCTTGTATTTGCTGTTGCGTTACATTCCTTTCAGTGTTGTATTACAGAATGAGATGGACGCCGGCAGTTGCTTTAAGACTACACAGGATGCCTGTCCTGCCCCCAATTTCATTGAAATATGGCAATGAAAGACTTACCATTAGTGTTTAGATAATGCAATAATCTTGGTGGAGTTTAGGATTTTAGCAAACCAAATGATCTAATATCTCACAGCCATATTGCTCTGTTTGGTCATTGAACTCACTAACACTTACTGTCTTTTCATTAACACTTTCTGGTGAACAACACAATCTGCATGTCAAATCTCATCTGAAGCCCCAGACACAGAGCTAATAGACACTCAGTGAAGTCTACACATCTCTGGGTGTCTGTTGCACAATCATGTACTCTGTGAACCTATAGACAAATGGCATTTGAGCCACATCCTGATGCACCAGCTTCATTGGCAGTGAATGTAGTGTAGCTGGGTGTGTTTTACACAAAAAAAACTTCTCCCCATTTATTGGACAGTCTGCTCTTTGTTTGCCCTACACAGATGCATCGGCAGTTCCAGCCCCACACATGATGTTCATCCGCTGTAGCTCCACCCAAGCTGCTTCCGTCATCAGCTCCAGCCCCATCATACCCGGGCCACTTAATGTCGATGTGCATACTTCACATTATATTCGAACTCTGACTCCATGACTTTAGTTTCGCTCTTAGATTTATCATCTACGCCGCCCAAGGAGGTTGGGTCCCTTTTTGAGTCTTGGTCCTCCCAAGGTTTCTTCCTATAATCACTCAGGGAGTTTTTCCTTGCCACTGTCGCCCTAGGCTTGCTCAATTTGGGATTGGACGTAGATATTAGGAGATAATCTAAACTTGTAAAGTTGCTTTGAGACAATGCTCCATTGTAAAAAGCGCTATATAAATACATCTGACTTGACTTGACTTGACTTGCATGACTTTGTGATGATCGGTCGACCTCTCAAAGGGAACCTTGTAACCAGCTTGTAATTCGGGAATATGACAGACTTCTCAAACTTCAATTAATTTGTGTCTGTAAGACCACACTTATCCTGGTCAAAGTCGTGGAGAGCCTTTCCAGGAATTCAATAGGACTTGCTAGGACTCGAACCCGGGGGACCACAGGCTACTGGATTGCTGCTGTGCCACTCAAGTGCCATATATACAAACGCAAATATAAGAAATTAAAAACCTCAGTATATTTAATATGTACTTGGTGTTTGGACTGAAAGACCTCCTTATCTGCACTCTGCTTGCTACCCTAATTGGTGCATGTTGCATTGTTGCATCACTGAGATTTTATCATAGCGATGATGCTTCTGGAAATGCTAAGAACACTTAAAGGTGCTGTGAAAGACTTAAATTGGGCCAGTTTCAGAGGTCTTGTTGTGACCTACCTTGCTCAAAGGTTTTTAGGGTGAGAGACTTGTGACAGGCCTTCTTCCTCAGTGGAAACCATTACTAATGTGTGTGGGGTGTGCGATGAAGCAGGGATGTGATGAATCGCTCACACACACCCCTGGCATCCTCATAAGTCAACAGTAAAAGAGAGGGGCAGATACCAGGTTCAAGCAGAAAAAACGAGTGAGCATAGTAACCTATGGCTCAGCAGCAGGACTGAAGGAGAAAGCGGAATAGCCTGAAGATCTCCCTCAATCTTCAGAGGAAAGCATGTCCCTCGGGTAGGCTCCTGTCTTAATAGACAGGGTGTTTTAAAAAGAAAGTTATTTTCACTCCACGACAATGGTGATTTTAATAAATGAGTGTAATATGGGCTATGGGAGGTGGGAGGCCTCTGTGGTCCATTCCTCTCCATTATAAAAGAAAAAAAAGCCTGTGTTTTAAAATAAATTAGTCGAGGCTGACAAAGGCAAGTCACAGCAAGTAACAAATTATCGTGGTTTTTTTTTTTGTTTGTTTGTTTTTTAAACCTTTTCATCTGCTGTGCTCCATTAGTTCACTAATCCCTTAATCAGAAGTACACATTTGAAAACCATTTGCTCCATACTTTACTGGTATAAGCTAGAAAGTGATCTTTTTAAGTTTACCTGCTTCTCTGCTTCACATAGACCCATTGCTGTGTGCAGCCAAGGGTGTGTGTGTATCACAAGTGGGTTTTATTGACGTGAGGTCATCCATCACAAGCTTCAGGGGGTCTCCTTGGTATCCTCCTCAATAATGAACTTCATTCGTTAAGTTCCCTCCTCAAAGGCCACGCTCACCCACTGCCCTTTTCACTTGCCGCTGCAACACAGTGCAGTCTCCGAAAAAAAGAATAAATAAATAAATAAATAACAAATAATCATGATCTTTCCTGCGACAGTCACACTCATGAAGGATAAGCAGCACCATTACCAATCCCTCATGCCTAGTTATGGCCATAATTATCACACCCAAAATCTCCTGCCCTACTTCATGCAGGAGAGGCTCAAAGACACTTTTCTAATCACCCCCTGGCTCCACTCAGCTAGAAGGAGAGGGGTTCTTTTTTGGGGAGAAGGACTGGAAGTGAGAGATCATTAGAATGGAGGAGGATGCTGTGCTTCCTTAACTTGCCAGCCTTGGTCTCTACCACATGCTGTTTTGTGCCTGCAGTACCTGCCACCTCACCTCTCTTCTCTCTGCTTGCTGCATGTGGAAGGCTGGGATCTCATCCTCCACTACTGCACGATGGAAGGAAAACTCATGTGTTGAACTACAGCAAATTAAATCTATTCACACCACAATAAGAGCTACTATGTATAAGAGCTTAGGGTTACAAATGAAGTAGTTTACAGTGTAATATTGCATATACACCATGTTTTGTTAGAAGATGAATTAGTTAGGCTTTATGCAATATCAGTGGGAAAAAAAAAACATACACCAAAGCCATATTCTTGTATATTTATAGGCCTAACCTAGCCTTTTTTAAAGCCATCTTCCCCTTGTGAAAGCGCTACTCTAATAAAGTGCTGCTCTTTTATTAGGAAATGGGAAATTGACCAAACACAGATAAATTGGTTTGTCATTCCTTACTCTATTAAAACTAGCGGAGCGATGACAACAGAACCAGCACACAAATAGTAGCTTGGGGCCATGTAAAGTTTTCAATTAGAACAAGCACAAGAGGACTTATCAAATTGCTCTCTGTTAAATGTCTCTAATTTATTAATTCATTTAGGGAACCAGATTTAATTCAGTGTATGCATCCTGTATTGTACTGAAGGGGGCATGAGGTTCTTGGACTCTGTTCTGTTAAGGTCTGATTTAAAGCATGGGATCTACACTTAGTGCCTGTTCATTAGATGTTCCTTGTTTTAAATTACAAATTACATTTTTGACCGTACATTTTTCTCTTAGCCATAGACCAGATATTATACTGCATATCCAAAAATACAGTATACTACATTGCTTATTGCCACCCATGGTAAAGATAGGTAAACTTCCATTTGGTGAATTAGCTTAATCTCACACTGAAAAACAGAGCAAAAGACTTTAATCGAATTAAATTTAGTTTGAGAAGAAAGTCCCTCATCAAGAAATAATTATTTTTAACAAAACCACATGGACCACAACTATTGATACCCCTGCATGTAATACTTACAATCTCCCTTTGCCAATAAAACAGCAATAAGTCTTGTCTCATAGCATCTTATAAGGTTGTAGGCTACAGAGCAGTCAATTTGAGAACATTCCTCTTTACAGAATCTCCAGATCATCCAGCATCCTCTTGTGGACTCTCCTCTTTAATTCACCCCACAGGTTTTTATGGGGTTTAAATCAGAGACTGTGGTGGCCATGGTATAAGCTAGATTTTATGTTCATTAAACCATTTTTGTGTTGATCTGGACACATATTTTGCGTTATTGTCTTGCTGGAAGATCTAGTGATGGCCAAAATTCCAGTCAAAGTCCCAGTAGCCAAAGTATCTTCCTCCTCACTTTATATGGGAACAAAATAAATGTAGGTTCTCTTCCAGGCAAGTTTTGTTACAGTTACAGTTGATAACGGGAGATACAGGCATTTTCAGGCTAGTAGCTTTTTTCTAGCCTTTCTCTAATTCACGATGGTCATCACACATTTATTTTCTTTCCCAAAATGAATAAGAGAATTTGGCCTCTGTGTCACCTCATGTATACATCCTAGTGAAGCAAGAATTCATGGATTACTGTTTGAAAGGTCCTAGGCACTCTGATCAACTTAAAATATTAAGTAATAATGCCCCCAGTTACATTCGTTTCTAAGAATTTCTAATGGGGTGCCAATACTTGTGGTACATGTGGTTTTGTAAGTAATCATTTCTTGATGAGAAATTCCTTTCTCAAACCAAATTTACTTCAATTAAAGCTTGGACTTTTCTAATTTCTTTGGTGTGAGATTAAGCTAATCCACCAAAAGGTAAATTTCTTGCAGCTCTTTTACCTATGTTTGCCAGGGGTGCCTGTGATTGTGAAGGAGACTATATATCCCAAAATAAATTACCACTGACAGGACCCTGCATTGGCCTGCAGGGTGTACGGGTGTCCAGGGTGTACTCTTGCCAGTGCCCAGTGAATTACAGGTTAGGCTTCAGGCTCTCTCCCATAACCTGGACCAGGATAAGCAGGGGTAAACCAGGATGTTCTTCCATTAAATAAACCATCTGCATTGTAACTGCCTTCATAGCTCCAATATGATCTTTGTAGCATTTATTGTTAAAAAGCCTTTGTTGAGTCAATGAGCTACACTTCAGACGCTCTCTGGCAGATATAACTAATCTATGTCCATTAGCAGACCTGGTGAATGAAAACAAAAATCTGTCTATTTGGTTGTTAACATATTTGAATCAAAAGATGATCAGATATCAGAATGAAATCAGTATGAAGAATTGGTATGACTAACACTGCCTTGGAATTTGGATGCACAGCAGCCGTCACACTTTGGCTGTTCTCTATCTCTCTTATCTCTTTAGTTTGAATGCTGTTGTAATGGTTTGCTTTCCCACTTACAAAAGAAACCTAATAGTCTTGTCTATTTTTCCTAGAAATAGATATTCCCCTTGTTGTCTGAGTGATTTATTGAAGTCCTCCTCAAACGTGGGGGCTACAGGAAATTACCTGGAATGGCTGTAAATTGGTTTGTGATTGTCTCTCAGGGGTTAGGGCCTTTGTGGTTTTATATTGAGATCCTGATTTTTAGCACTTATTATGATATTATATCTGTGATGGTTTCTTTAGATATGATTATTAACATTATATAGTAATTTCTATAAGAACATAGCGCATTGTTATGAGCCTTTATTCCAACAGATATAAACCATAATAAAAAGGTTTCCCTCATAAGTTTGAAAGTATTTTTCACTACCTCTCTGGCACTATGCATCTTCTATAAGCTCCCGGACGTCCTGTCAGTCCCTGCCTGTGTCTAGGACTCTCTCATTCCCTTCTTTGGTAGCTCCTGCTCAGAAGAACATGCTGAATGGTTTACTTTGAGATGGGGATTGAGTGATTGGTAAGGAGAGGTGTGTAAACATGTCTGTTTTCTCATTGTGCAGTCTTGCTGAGCTCAGTGCCATGCATGAAAACTACATCTCAGTTAGAAGATAGTGGAAAGGGATTATCGTATTGATGCAGCCCCTCAAGATAGTGTGTACTCAAGAGTGTGTAAACTCTCTGCTTGTCTTCCTCCATTTGTCTCTATCTCTCTGTCTCTACATTTCTCACTCTTTCTTGCTCGTGTTTTCTTTCCATTTCTCCCTCTCTCTCTTCTGAGCTATGGTACAGTGCTCAGGAGATGTTGGAAGATCAGCTGCTGTGTGTTCAGGCCAAGCGTAGGATGCCTACTGACAGACTGCTAATGAGACCATTATCGGCTGCGGTCCTCTCGTGTCTCCTCCGGGGCACTGGTGGCTGCTCCGCATCTCCTCTCAATTGAATTCCATCCCACAGGGCTTGTTTACAATAAATACATTGGCTCAAATTAATCAGAACAGGAATGGCAGACTAGACGGGGCGAGGGTGCCCAACCCTTTTGTTCCCTTTAGCTGCTGAATACATGGAGTAAAAGGGAATGCGTGTACGCTAGGGTGTCAGTGAGATATATGGAAAAAAATTAACGCTAAATATTTCTCAGGCCTCATCTCCACAAGCTGTTCTATATAATATATATATAATTCTAGATATCGCTTGTCTAAAGGTGGCTCAATATCACTTTTTATACTCGCAAGTTTCTGGTGGAAAAGGCGGCAATGTGGCGCAAGTGGCTTTAATTTATTATATTATATTATACTATATTATATTAGGGAGGTACAGTGGATTGTGCTGTTGCCTCACAGCTCCAGCAACCCAGGTTTGATTCCCAGCCTGGCTTCTGCGTCTGCGGAACCTGTGTATTGTTATCCTGTTTGCATGGGTTTCCTCCAGGTATGCCCCCTAGGTCAGCTGGTGTCTCTAAAGTATCCAAGAGGGAGTGTGAGTGTACATGCGTCGTGTGATGGAATCATGCCCTGCCTGTTGTTTGTTCTCACTTTTTGCCCTGTGCTGCCAGCCAGGCCCTTGACCTACATGGACTAGCATGTATGAAAATGTATATTTTTTAGCAGCTGTTCTACAGATATATACAAAAGGAAGGTATCTTGTAAACAATCAACTCAATACCTGTAGACATGTGGAGATTATTGTACCAGTGAACAATGAAAAATGGTAGCGTGGATGGTAGTCAGTAGAGGTGAGCTGTGCAATAGGCCAGTGATTCCCAGACTTTTTCTGCAGGGCCCCCCTTTTGTAGATAAGAATATCTACACACACACACACACACACACGAACACACTCTTTGGAAATCACTTCATTCAGGATTCATTAGTCACACTTATTTTGAGTACTGGCTGACACTGGTTGATACCTGACACTGATCCTACTCTTATGTTCTCACAGTAACCAAGGCTCTCCTCTACACTCTGTTGTAGTTAAGTGAAGTGTGAAATGTCATAATCTTTGTCAGCTTTTGTGGCCTACGTTCATGAGCAAGATGAATGTTGTATCCGTAAACATCACATTTACTGCATAAAAGCCATCAAATCAGAAAGTACATCAAATCCAATCCAATACGATCCAGTATTTAAGAACATTATCTGCCCCGATGCAGATTCTCCATGTTGAAGCTCTGCTGTGCATCAGTGCCAATAAATCAGCAGCCTGGTCTTCAACCTGTGGCAGAAAAGTCAGCCTCTGCAATACAGACATTCCGTATTTCCATATGCTCTCTGCTATAGGAGCCTTTAGACCGAGGTGTGAGATTGAAGGACTAGGCCTGGCTGGCAGCAGCTGTGCTCATTAACACCAGCCTTTTCTGGGGCCGAATGTGGCCGCTCCTTTGCTGTTGCAGCATGGAGAGATGAGAAGGAGAAAACTCTCCAGTGACATAGCAAAGCCAAGATGAGATGATGCATTGACAAAGGGGGGGAGGATGCATGTATTATGTAAGGAATAAAGAATGAAGGGCGTGCTTTTATGGGAAAATAATTAGTAGCAGAATGGTGTGATACGTCCCTGACACATTACAAATTTTTTTATTTTTCCCATATGATGACTGGTGTGTTGAACTCCAAAATTACAAGAAGCACCCCTAAGGTGAGAAGAGATCCACTGCTTTAGCTAGGGGACTGAGGTAGTTGAGACTACTTTGAATATCTTCATTGTCCCACAAACAGATAGGCACTGTTTTCGACACAAACCTATCTACATGCAACCAGTCTGGAAGGCCATCTGTATATTTTCAGGTATAGAGATTAGACTGCTGAAGTCTAGACATATAACTCAGCTAAAAAGCAGCATTATTACAATGTCATATTATGTAATCCGTTTACTGTTGAATAGTTCAGAGCATCAGCCGAGCAGGTCACTGTGATCATATGATCATGTGATCATCATCACATCATATGCCCTGGGCTCCAGCTTCCGAAAGCATAAGATTTGAATTGTACAGAAAAGGTGCGTGATAATACTGTATATACAGTGGGAGCCAATAAACTGACTGAAAATGCTTCTATTCTTTAAAAAATTGTTTGGGTCATTATAGTTGTGATGAAAAACATTTTTTAAACATATACAATTTGAGAAAATTGCAATAGTGCTCTCAGCTTTTTTTCACACTGTATTTGTTGGAACTGACTTTGCACATAGGCTATTCCTGTTATTACAGAGTGATTTATTGTAATGTGATCACATAGCTTAGCAATGCTGTCTGAAATAACTGTATAATGATTTGGATGTGCATCAGACTTGTATTATTTGTTAGCTATTTGTCGAGTAATGCTAGTAATTCAGTATTTTATTAAGCAAACGTTAGACAGGTCGCGGGTGAGCGTAGGGCTCACGAGGGCCAATCCATCCTAAGGGCACACACATTGCAGGGCACCCTGACCAGGAATAAGGTGATAAAAAGTGAATGAATTAGTGTTAGACACCAAACATGTATTGGTTGATTTGCTACAGTTTGGAATAAGTGAAAAACTGTACAGTTTTGATGCTTGAATAAGCCATTCGTTCAAAGGAAAAGTCATATATGGGCTTGTGGTGTTTCATGGATGACACACATTGCTATTGACCCTGGCTTCAGATGCACATCTACACCGACATACGCACACACACATGCATGCGCATACGTAAACATACCTTTCCGTGTATCACTCTCTTCATCTTTGTGTTGCAGACATGCAGATCTTTTTATTCTGCCTACATTTACCTGCATTTAGACCAAACTTTAATTATCTCATTGTGATCTCCGAACTGAGAGATATGGGCTGTGTTTGTGTTTGTGTGTGTGTGTGTGTGTGTCTCTGTGTGTGTGAGATTTATATTACGTTACGAGGTGTCACATCTTTTGTGGGGACTTCTACAGAAACTGCAGCTTACTTTTGAAAAACCAAGTTTGTAGGTTGCTGAGGTTGAGGTTGGGTTTAGGGGTATGTGTAGGTGTAGTGTTAATCAGATACATTAGATACAGTAATCATTATGTCTGTGGAAAGTCCAGCAAACATATGTTTATCGTGCGTGTGTGTTCGTGTGTACTTTTTTCAGTATTTTGCACACCCATGCACACCCAGTTATGTACCCAGAGGCTATGGCATCTTGCTCTGTTAGTATTTTTCCTCTCAGCTGCTCCTGTTTGAGCCGTTGCTGCACCCCTCTGCAGCTTTCTGGCAACCACAAGAAAAGCAATGTTGCAGACCTGGCAGTTGAAGCTTACCACTCATTTAAAGTGCTGTATGTCTCTGTGGTCAAACACACAATACAACTACTTACAGCTAGCACTAACGAGTAAGAACCAGTGCAGAACTGGCAACTTTGACAATAATGCTTCACAGGGCTTCACATCTCCAGCCTGGATGGAGCTGATTTTCTGCTAGGATGTGCCTCATTTGCAAATCATGGCAGTCCAAACCCTTTGTGTTTATTAGGTGGAGCTGGATGACAGAGCAGTGTTGACATTGCTTGACTTCATTTATCACGTGTGATCATTGGCAATGTGGGCCTTTTGTGGCAGCTGCTTTTTTCTCCAGAAGGCACTGCTTTAGCTCAACACTGTGGATTGTAGGTTTAATTTTGTATCATTTAATTCAGCAGAAAACATCCCAGACAGAAAAAGGTTTTTTCAGGTTTATAGGACTGATATTTCTAATGATAATCCGCTATATAAAGTATAGACCGCTCTTCCAAAAACTCATTAAACTCCTCGGTTCATGCTCGGTACTCGTCGTTTTCAGTTCTCGGAAAAAGTCTTCTAGAAAAAAATACAGACGAGAATGGTACTACTGCATGTTAAATCGGTTATGATGACAAAACTGCAAATGCATCTTTACATTGATGACAAATTAAATAAGAACTTGTTTAATTACAGTTGAAATAAAGCTGGCTTTATGCTAAGAGCACAGTAAAGAGGAGCCAACTGGTTTGGAGCCTGAGGAAATGATTGGCAAGAGAGAGAAGGAATGGATGAGTGGAGATTTCAGAGGAAGTAATGGAGGGAGAGAAAATGAAAAGGTTGGCTAGAGATTGAAACTCATCAGACAGTTGCTGTGCGGTGGATAGGATCAGTAGTGCCCCCACCCCCGTCCTTCTTTGTGCTATCAGCTGGAGCTCAGCTGCCGGGGCAGGCACTGTGAGCCACTTTGCCAGCAGGCAGGAGAGGGCATGGGGAAAGAGGAAAGCATGAAACCAGTTTCCTGGAGGGAGGTCAGGAATATCGGCCAGCATGTCTCTCTCACTCGCTCTCTTGCTCAAGCTCACTCTGAAAACATCTGGAGTTACATCCTACCTCATCTGCCCCCTCATTAATATCAGCATGAGCAGAGGGAGAGAGCAAGGACTGCTGCCATAGAATCAAATGAGGAGAAAAACCCACCTTTCTCTCTCCTCTGTTATCCACTTTTCACTTACAGTCAGTTATTTGCAGCCTCATATCTTCCTTTTTCTTGATTTTAATCTCCTTTTATCCCTGCACTTTTTTTAAGATTCCAGAGGAAAGGCTTTGCAGTCAGCCCAGCATTGTTAAATCTAAATTACAGAAAATGAGAAGTAGAATGACTATGGACTAGGAGTGGTGTTATGGCAAAAATATCGGTGCAGTATGTGAAAACAGTTTCACAATGTGCATTGTCTCATTTTGCTGAGATTTCATTTAATAAATGGCCAGCAAATGATAGTGTTCGATAAGGATAGAGAATAAATAAGAATGATAAATTAATGTCCAGTCTGTTTAACAGGGAGTTCAAATCTTATCTGATAGTGCCAGAATACCCAGAGATGTTGATCATGATTTTAATTTGTTGCAACATCAATATATCGTAATATTTTCCAGGTCTACTGTAGATCAGTGGATTTCAACTTTTCCAGACACACCCCTATCATTGTTCATCTACTTCACACGCCTACTTTAACTCACTCACTTTCTATATCTGCTCAATCCAATTCAGCATCACACAGGAACCATGGCAGGAACCAACCCTCAACAGTTTGTTAGTCCATCAAAAGCACATACAGACACATACTTACTCACACTTGGGCACTTTAGAGACGTCATTTAACCTAACACATGTCTTTGGGTTGTGGGAGGAAACTGGAGTAGCAGGAAGAAACCCACACATGCACAGGGAGAACAGTCAAACTCCATACAGACAGCAGCTGGAGCGGGACTCACCTAACCAAGGTGCCACCGTGGTGCCCCACACCTCACTTTGCCCAAAAACTATTGAGAAAACAACGTATGAATAACACCCATGACAAGCTTAAATATATCAAGTTACATGTATATAACTTCTGTATATACATATTAATCATACCAAGGCATTTCAACACGTTTCATTAATCAGCATTATGTGCCGAGTGAGCCTAAAAGCCACGTTGCCGATTTTCATTGCCATTTTTTAGTCACTGACAGAAAACGTGTTCTAAGCACAGTCTACTTAAATGCAACACATTAAGGAGATTGTTGGGCATAATTTGCAAGTGTCTGACTAAAAGAGGAGAGTACAATACAGCACAAGTCTACTTAAACCCTAACCTTCGATAAATAAACATATATTTGGTGAAAGCATTTGGGGTAAATCAGACTTTGAATCATATAGGTCATACAAGCTAGCCTGTCAAAATATAATCACTATTCACAAACACAGAAAATACATCAAAGCCAAACACAGGAGCTAGACATGAGTGGTTCACATTATCTGTTTCTAGCCATTTTCCCTGCTGAAACTTCCAAACTTGGAACTTGTTTGGTGCCAATTTAGCAGCATAAATAACATCCAAAATTCAACATATGCTGTTCTTTGCTGTTTTTAGCATTGCTGTTTAGATGATTGGGTATACCCGTTCAACGGCTCGTTAATGTAAATATCTAATCACATGGCAAAAACTTTGTGTATTTATGTATGAACACATGGTCAAGACAACTGTCTGAAGTTCAAACCGACCATTAGAAAGGGGAAGGGAAGGTAATTTAAATGACTTTGGCTAAGGCTTGGTTGTTGGTGCTTTTCATGCACAGCTATCTCTAGGGCTTACAGAGAAAGGTCCGATTAAGAGAAACCATTAAGCAGCATTTTTCTCTGAAGTTGTCCTGTCCTGTGCAGCACATCCCAAAGCTGCTCGATCAGACTGAGATGTGGGAATTTTGAAGGCAAAGTTAACATCATGAACTCAAGCCATTCCTGAACATTTTTGCAGTTATCCTGCTGCAAGAGGCCACTGCCAGTAGGGAATACTGGTGACAGGAAGGGGTGTACTTGATCTGCAAGAATGTTTACATAGGTGGTATGTGTCAAACTCTCATCTACTTTAATGCCAGGACTCCAGGTTTCCCAGCAGAACACTGCTGAGAGCATCACACTAAACATTATTTCATTTATTCATGTCATCTGTCTGTTGTATTAATGGCTGATGGTCTAAACGAAACTTAACACTGTGATGTTTTAGCTTTCTCATCTATCAATCACAGCCATGTTATCTTATCCAGCATTTCTTCTCAAAAGATCTAAAAACCACTTCAAATAGTTGAGCAAAAGAAACTTTACCCAGTAGCAGCTGACATGCTGGCTGCCATATTCAGAAGTAAACTTGTAAAAGAAACAATACTCATCCATTCCTTCTCTCTCTGGATGGCATGGTGGCTCGGTGAGTAGCTCTGTCGCCTCATAGTAAGAGGGTTCAATCCCAGAGTGGTCTGGGTGCTTTCTGTGTGGAGTGTGCATGTCCTCACTGTGTCTGCTTGGGTTTACTCTGGGTACTTCAGTTTAATCCCACAGTCCCAAGACATGTTTTAGGTTAATTGATTACGCTAAAGTGGCCCAAGTTTGTGAATGTATGTGCCCTATGATGGATTGGCGCAGGTTGTGCCTGCCTTGTGCCCTATGCCGCCAGCTATACACCAGCTTTCTTTCAACCCTATCCAGAATTAAGCGGATAAGAAAATGAAGGAATGAATGAATGAATGAAAGAATAATAGATACTGTCTGGTGCATATGGGGTGGACTCCATTCTTCTCCACTGGGCTGCATTTACACATGGCATCTTGCGCTACCAGATTTGATCGACAGATTTCCTAAAGAGAAATTAGACACCCTGCACCAGTATTGTGTTATAAATACACAAATACACATTTAATTAATAGGGGTTAATACTTAAACAATCTGTAACTAAATAAAACTGATTGATGATATTGAACTGTGCTTTGAAGAGGGTGAATATTTTGGTGGGGCTCGGTCTCACCTGGCCTTAAGAAGTAGTCACACCTGTTAGTGACAGCAAAAACAGACAACAGTTCAAATCTAAACAGTGTCAGGGAAAGCAATTCAAGATGCAAATAACAATGGACCACAGACAGTGGTTGAAAAAAGAAGTGCTGTTTGGCTATTCAGGTTACACTGGCTGCCTACAATATTAACTACAAAGTCTCTCTAATGACTTAAAATGCCCCTTTAGTGACTGAAACTTCTGATCACTCAGGATAGACATGCACATCTGTTGCAAATGCACCTTTATAAATTACCCCACTTGCAAACTTCCTGCTATAAGGTATGCCATTTTGTCGTATCATGCATGTCCTGCTGTCCATAGTACTCCCACTATAATGAATACAGTCAATGTAGGTGTTTTGAATATGCAGCAACAAATTAGGATCTTTTCCACAAGAAATAATAGAATTGACTAGTACTATTACATTTACAGCATTTAGCAGACGCCCTTATCCAGAGCGACTTACAGTTGATACAGTCTTACAATCCAAGCAATTGTGGGTTAAGGGTCTTGCTCAAGGACCCAACAGTGGCAGCTTGGCAGAGGTGGGATTTGAACCCTGGACCTTTTGGTCCATAGTCCAGTACCTTAACCGCTAGGCCACCACAGTCCCACATAACAAATTCAAAGCTATGTGAATAGTTGTTGTCAAAATTATTTTTCGAAACAAGGTGAAATTGGATAGAGGGGTCAACTGTATAATTATTTGCACGGATTTCTTCTTTCCCTAATGTTTGAGGAGTGGTCTCACTAGTGTGTTAAGATTTGATCGTTTATGGCATCAAAATGAATAGGGTTATATAAATAGATTATTTGTTCGAATTTGAGTCGTGGTGCTACCTTGCTGTCAGGTCGGGCATCAAGCAGCTATGATTGGCCATGTCTGAGGGACATGAGCCCAGACTAAGGGATCATCTCTTGGTGCTACACCAGTGACCTGCACACAGCATTGTGATGGTCTCGTGCCCCATTCAGGGTACATGCCTGTCTGTGCTCGGTGAACTCCGGGATATGCTTTGACATTGACCAGGATACGTGGAGGTAGTACAGTGCCTATAAAATGTTTTCACCTCCTTTAATGGTTTATGCTTTTAAGGCTTTTGTAAATGAAATCATGGTCAATATATTTTTGCCTTTGTTGACCAGAATTTCCAAAAAAAAATCAGTTTCAAATTTAAAACAGATTTCTCCAAAATAATGTAGGTTAATTAAAAATATTTTTTAATCAAAGCACTGAGTCTGTGTGGATTGGTCTGGACCCCTGCAATTTTACTCCATTCCTCTTTGCAAAACTGCTCGAGCTCTGTAAGGTTGAACAGGAATCCGGTGTGAACAGCCTTTTTCAAGTCCAGCCGCAAATTCTCTGTTGGATTGAGATCTGGGCATTGAAGCAGCCACTCCAGAACATTCACCTTGGTGTCTTTAAAGCATTTCTGTGTAGCTTTCACTGTATGCTTCAGGACATTGAAAATAATTCTTCTCCCAAGGTGTAGTTCTCTTGCAGACTGAATCAGATTGTCCTCTGGGATTTACCTATATTTTGCTGCATTCATTTTACCCTTTTCTTCACAAGCTTTTCAGAACCTGCAGCATCTGCACAGCATGATGCTGTGACCTCCATGCTTCATGGTGGGAATGGTGTGTCTGTGGTGATGTGCAGTGGTTGGTGTCTGCCAAACATCTAGTCTGATGGCCAAAAGGCTTCATTTTGGTCTCATCAAACCAAATTACCTTTTTCCAGTTGACCTTGGAGTCCCATATGCCTTAGATTCAAAATAAGCTCTCTTCAACACTGGCTTTCTCTTTGCCACTCTCCCACATAGCTTTGATTGGTGTAGGACCATATGCAACAGTTGTCATATACAGAGTGTCTCAGCTGCTGAAGATTTTAACTCATTCAGAGTAATCACAGGTATCTTGGTGACCTCCCTCACTAGTCTCCTTCTTGCATGTCACTCAGTTTGTGAGGACGGCCTGCTCTAGGCAGATTTGCACGTGTCATATTCCTTCCATTACATTACATTTACATTTACAGCATTTAGCAGATGCGCTTATCCAGAGCGACTTACAATTGATACAGTCTTACAATCCAAGCTAGACATCCAAGCAATTGTGGGTTAAGGGTCTTGCTCAAGGACCCAACAGTGGCAGCTTGGCAGAGGTGGGATTTGAAGCATGGACTTTTTGGTCCATAGTCCAGTACCTTAACTGCTAGGCTACCACAGTCCCTTCCATTTCTTAATGACTGATTTAACTGAACTACAGGGGATGTTCAGTGGCTTGGAAATGACTCTCTTTATCCATACCCTGACTTATACTTTTTAGTAGCCTTTTTATTTTAGTTGCATGGAGTGTTCTTTTGTCTCGGGGGGTGTATTTGAGGCCAAGAACACTGATTAACCAGTGGCTGGACCTTCTAGATACCGGTGTTTTATACTACAATCACTTGAGATACATTCACTGCACTATCTACATTTCACTTGTGGTGAGACACTTATATAAACATGATATATTTTTAAATGATTGTTTGTTATTAATTTATTTAATGTCACTTTCTTCATCAATGATTATCGACGCACAAGGTTATATCGAAGCTAGTCATACAAGCTCAGATCGGGCCAATTTAGCATAATCAATTAACCTAACACATGTCTTTGGACTGTGGGAGGAAACTGGAGCACTCAGAGTAAACCCATATGGACACCAGGAGACATGCAAACTCCACACAGATGGTGTCCAAGGTCAGGATCAAACCGGGGGCGCTGTAGCTATGAGATTACCATGTTAACTGGTCATATGTCATATGTCATATTAATTGACATTACACAGTAGAAATCTATTTTAACTTTGACATGAATTTTTTTGTCAAGTTAAAAAAGGCAAATTGAATTGACCGTAATTCCATGGACGCAATAAACAGGCAAAACATTGATGGGGTGAATACGTGTACGTGCAGTCCCAGGAAAAAATGTACTGTGAAATATGACAGTAGAACCATGAAGTGGCCAAATTACCACCAAAATTCATAGTACAACTGTGAAATATTTCATGGTCAGTTCATTGTCCACCAAGTTTACAGTTGTACTATGAAATTTCACAGTAGAACCATGAAGTGGCCAAATTACCATCAAACATTCATAGTAGATCTGTGAACTTCATGGTCAAACTGTGAAAGTTTACATTAAACCTGTCAAGCAATTTACAGTTTTACTATGAAAATTCACAGTACATTTTTCCTGGGGTGTATGTGAAAAACAAGTTATAGTGTGGTAAAACACGACTTTAACTCGTTCACAACAAAATGAAATGGACCACGAAGCCCGAATGAGAGACGTTCATCATTTCGTTATTCCTCAACAGTGTGTACTGTGAGGTGAATCTGTTAGCAGATTTTGTCTTGTAATGACTCCAGAAGTGAAACAGTGCTTGCATGAAACCTTGAAAAAAAATAGAAAGCACCACCTATGACTCCGCCTCCAGTCCCCATTGGCTGGTTTTGGTGCCAATCATAGGTGTGAGGGGGCGGGTTGAGGGTTTGATGTCAACGTCACGTGCGCGGTGGTGTTGTGGTGGCGCGGCAGTGAGTCGGAGCGGCAGAGGCGCGCTGGCCAGCTGCTGCCGAAACATAGGGCGAGGAAATCCGCTAGCGCTGCTCCTGCTCTGCTCGCCTATGGACCGCCGAGTTTAATGATGTATTTTGTGATTTCAGCGATGAAAGGTAAGATTAGCACGGCTTCTGGTGTCTTAGCTGCTGTTGAGTAACAAGTAGAGCCGCCGAGATAGGAAAAAAAAAATAAAAGCGCGTCTTGTCGTGTCAACGTATTCTGATCTCTTACTATTTATTATAAGCAGCTGTTTAGTATGCGGCTTGCAATTGAGGTAGTGTTCTGCTGTTTTCCATAATGTCTAGTATGCTAGTATGCGGTTTCGCACTAAGTCTGACAACTGTCCCTTTCAGCGACTTGCTTGAAAGCGGTGTGTGCGGGTCAGTGTGTGTGTGTGTGTGTGTGTGTGTGTGTGTGTGTGTGTGTGTGTGTGTGTGTGTGTGTGTGTGTGAGAAAGACACAACTGTGAACGCGTCTATTAGCAGAGATTTAAAGCGGTAATATCTTCTTTTTTCTGCCTGAGTAAGAAAATGAAGTTCTAGCTCCTTCTTACGGATGACTAAGCTCTCAAGTAGGAATGGAAGAGAAAGAAGGGATAAATGTATAAAAGTCTGGTGCAATGGGCAAAAGCTTAAATAATGCCGGGTGTAAAGTAAAAACGAGTCTGTTGAACTTGTAATTTATAAATCTTAATGATACAATCTTATTTAGCTGTAGGGATCAGTACTTTATTGCATGCCACTACGTACTGTACATATAACTGACGAAAGGTCCCGTGTTCATGCAGGGTGTTGTGACAATAATATATGTATCTCAGATACTCTTAGTTCCAACAGTTTAGCGGAACCCTGCTATTAATTATTTACTACTAATTTATTACTACTAATTATTACAAAAAAAGCATTTCTAGTGTAAAGGATTCCAATCAAATAC
The DNA here is from genome assembly GCA_025084515.1 of Ancistrus triradiatus. Lineage (NCBI taxonomy): Eukaryota > Metazoa > Chordata > Actinopteri > Siluriformes > Loricariidae > Ancistrus > Ancistrus triradiatus. The sequence continues at coordinate 40,928 of JAJAGP010002061.1, forward strand.
CCACTTAAGTGACATCACGTGACAACAAAAGCACTGACACCTGCCAGTTTCTGTAATTAGAAAACATTACTACATTATAGTCTGTATATGTTAATATATTGGATCATATCACCCCGACCTAGCATGCACATTCAACTTTCCAGGTTTGTAGAGTTGAGCTAGAGCCCAATTTGAATTCAGGAGTGTGTGTGCGTGCGCGTGCGTGTGTATGTGTATGTGTGGTGGCTGAAAAGGGTTTGGGTTGATGTTGACGTGCATTGTGCTCCACTGACCTATTATTTTGCCTGGCGGGAGAGCATGCATGGTCAGGAAAGCAGGGCGAGTGTTGATCCTGCATCCTTAATCCTGCTCCCTTCGCACCATCCCACATTCGCATACACGCTCGCACATACCAAACACCACCGGGCCCAGCAGACCAAGCAGTGGCTTTCTATGTGTGCTTTTTAGGGTGATATGAAATTGTAATTAAATCTTTATATGTCTCTCGGACACGTGTGTGCACACACTTCCCAGGCTTTCATGCACTTTACTACTCCATGGTCCTGCTTTCCTCTCTCTCTCTCTCTCTCTCTCTCTCTCTCGCATGCATACACATAGGCGTGCGCACACACACACCCCCAGCCTGTAGAGCAGCTGTCATTTTGCATTAGATGTGAAGTGGTGGGAAAGGAAAAAGCATTTGGGTGTTAGCAGATAGCCTTTACACTCTGTGCCACTGCAGAGCTCAGAGAGTTCCCTTATTCACAGGGCATACCAAGTGTTTCATAAAGTCATGCATTCCAATTATTGGTGCATGCTACAGCATACAATGCAAAATCGTTACCCCATCATTGTTAGCCTTTGCAAAATAAAAAAAGACTCTAAATAAGCGCGCAAACAACAAGAAGAACGTAATATTGTAGTCGGTGTGCAGTCGTACATCGCAGATATTGTAGATCTGTTTTTTTTAGTGAGAGTTTGAAACAACTCTGGCATTTGCATGTGCTAAAAATATTTTGGTCAAATCAGTGCATGCCATTTTCAAGCATGACACATTGCAGGTTCGGCGCTTTCTTTCAGTGTGCTACGTGGTTGCAGCGTGTAGCAGTACAATCGCACAAAGCTATTTATGTCTCTGTTGTGCAACTCCATTCCTGTCTTTATGGGTACTTGGAATATTATGATCTATGCAGTTTTTGGTGCAAGCCGTACTTAGACTGATCATTTATGCTTGAGTACTCCCAGTGCATTTGCTTTTTAAAATACGTTCGAGCTGAATGGTTAAGAGTCTGTCAGTGCTGGGAAGTGTTGGTTTTGTAGCCATCTTTTGTGCCTTTGCAAACCGTGTGTGTGTGTGCACGTGCCCAAGCAAATTTTGTGTGCATAGATATGAGGTGTGTGCGTGTGCTTGTTTGTGTGCGTGAGCGCCTGGCATGATGGAGCAGGTGTAAAAGATAGCCCCTGACCCTGGGTCTGATGTGTGGGTTGGATTGGAGAAGCTGCCTGGCTGAAAATAGCACAGGAGACTGGAGAAACACAACACTGTATCTCTCATCTCAGTCTCCCATCAAACCTTCCCACAGTTTAAACAGCAAATGAAGCCTTCTCACACTCTCACTCCAGTTACTGGCGTCAGCTGTTTCTTTTTTACCACACGTTCTTGTTTGCGATATGCGTCTTGTTAGCGAAACACTCTCAGAAAACAGGTACCTTCCAGGGTTCAAATGCCTGTTACTGGAGAGGTGGCCTCACAGGTATTTTGTACCTTTCTTAACAGGGCCTAGAGGATGACTTGTAGCTTGTAAGGTACTTAATTGGACCCTGCTGTACATTTGGCAGTGTAGTTACATTGTGTATACATTGAGGAACAATTGTGTATAGACGCTTTTGTCAGACGGGGAGTGAGTTTGTGCTAAATGAGCTCTTAAGTGCTTTGGGATAGAGGTGTGCGCCGTTTATCAAGTGCATTACGTTCTGTGAAACAAGACTTTGACCGATATGGACATTAGCCAGATATTACCATAGTCACATTCTTTTTCTGCTACTATAACGCGTGTTTTCACGTAAATCTGTCAGAGATACACAAGTGGAACATCTACAGACCATCCCTAATGTCATCTCGTTTTTAATTTATGGAACGTGACAATCATTATAGAGAATATGGTAAGGGTATGCTCCTGGAAAGCTGTATCCCTTACAGTATGATGGTATGATGGACTTGATACTTTTGTTTGACAGAAGCCAAAAATGCACTGACAGGCAGTGTTTCAAACAACACGGAGGATCAGCCAGATGAAACAGGGACTCAACGAGCGACCATGAACCAGTTTATATAGTTATGCATTAGAGGGGGACAAACATAAGAGTACTACTTACAGTAGGACAGGCACATGCACTTGTGTAAACGTGAGCTAACAAGCCATTGGGCACATGACCGGTAAGTTACACTTCTGCTCTTAAACTGTTGAGGGTACCAGCTGTCTGTGGTCTGGGTGTATGGGCATAATTTTTAAGACATACTTTACTACAATATACAGCCTATTTGAGCCCCGACGTTCTGGGTCCTACTATCATTGCTGCTTCTGTACTCCCGTGAGGTACTCAGTCTGAGTCCACACAAGCTCACAGCCCTCTCGCTCTTCATTTCCTCTCTTGTTTTCTCGTTCTCCCACGCCTGTGGCAGCCTCCACCCTCGTAGCCACGCTGCTGCCTCTCAAGCCCCTAATTACCTGTAATAGAAACATCCCCCTCATTACCCCATGCAAATGATCTGCCCAGCACATCCCAATTAAGATGAAAACTTCCAAATATTTATTACATAATTACGGAAAGATGTTTGATATGGTAAACACAGGGGAGGAAAAAACAAAAAAACAACCCCATCCTGTTTAATCAGCATTATAATTAATCTTTCAATAAACTTGAAAGTCTAGGTACACGTCCAGAGATGTTTGAAATGTGTTCAGTTTCAGTTTCACAAGCTGAGCTGTGGTTTTGGATCCTACAGACTAGAAGCGATTTGCGCTTCGACGTTACAAAGTCAAACGAGGTGGCATTTGCATTCTGAGGTGAACATTAGCCTCACTCTGTCTCACTCTCCCACTCACTCTCACACCGTCTCGCTCTTTTTTTCTTCCATCCATCCACATGGCCCCAGTGTACCACAGCACAGGTTAACAAGATTGGCTTTTATCCCGTTAACCGCAGAGGACACAGTGAGGCCAGACAAACATTTGAGAGAAGGGAATAAAAGCCCAGCACTGAGGGTTAAAATAAAGGACCAGATTACGGGCTGGAGAGGATACGCTGTGTGTTAAGTAGGATATTTGTCCAAGGGCACCAGACTGAACTGGTTATGTTACCAAATGAAGCTTTTGTCTGGTTGTCTTCCTTTCGCAATGACAAAAAGCCAGAATTCAATTGTGTTATTACAATTCCCATCATCACCTGCTCTCCAGCATATGGAGAAATTATTTCCACTCGTCAATGTCTGTTACTGCCAAAACACAGACTGAGAGCATGCTTGCTTTCCAATCCACTGTGGAGAAAAGTGCACTCTGGCCTGTTAACAACAGGGGATCTGGATAGAGGGTGCACACACAGATGCAGAGTTGTTTTTTTTTTCCTCCCCTCAGATTGTGAGTGACCGTGCTGCTTCATAACAACTGGCTGAGGATAATTGAGTACCATTTCCACACATTATTAGTGAGTGTGAAGTGTGTGTGTGTGTGTGGGTGTGTGACTGCCAGTGTGTGCGAGTGTGTCAATGCTATGAAATGCATTACCTGCCAGTATGGCTAAGGTGGCTGCTTAATGAGATATTGACTGGCCACCAGGACCATGGATTTTTTTTTTTTATTCAGCTCCAGTCATGTGTGTGTGCGAGAGAGAGAGAATGCGAGAGAGAGAGCGTTACAGCCTGGCACCATTTCTCATTGCTTATGCCATGCACAGACACACCCAGCCCTGTACACTTGCTGTCTGAGTTCTGGCACCTCAGACAGTTTGGCATGGACCCTGTGTGCCAGTTCTACCCTTCTCGCTCTGTCTTTCTGTCTTTCTCTCTCAGCTGTCAATATAGCACTCATACTTCTCTCTCCTCTGTGTTGCATCAGACACCGCTCTCTCGGTTTTAATCACTTGGCTAATTTTATCAGACTTCGCAAGCCTAACTAGGGCTGAGGAAAAATAATCATGGCAGATTACAGAGGCCCACATGGACCTCGTGGACGTTCATCCATGTGGAAGTGGTGGGTGATGTTTGATTGTTCGGAGGGCTGGGCGACTTCCTTGCACTTTTGCGCTAATTTCCCGCATCATCTTTCAGGCTATATGAAAGATTGTGGCCGTGCCAAAGCCTTTGAAGTCTCAGCCTGTCAGCCTGTATTTTAGGCCTGCCAGAATACTCTCTCTCTCTCTCTCTCTCTGAGCTGATAACACTTTCACAGGTCCGGCTGCACTGCACCTACACACCCCCTCACACAAACAGATACACACCCTCTATCCACTCTCATACACGAAGCAGAGAAAAAAAACAGAGATTAGTTTCTTCTATGGAATCCAGTGGAGAGAAGGAAAGGGAGAGAGATTAAGACTTTATGAGGCCCAGCCTGCGAGCTGCTACACCAGACTAACAGCAGTGAAGGGATTAATTATTACAGCACTGGCCATCTTCAATCGAGTTTTAGGAAAGTGACAGCTCCATACCAACCGCAATGATAAGCGCTGCTTCTCAGTAGCCACGCACACACTACTTCAATATTAGAGAAAATTACAGCATTACTGATATGCCATTTGAACTCCCATTGCCTTGGAAAGTGTCTCGTGGCCTGCAGAAGCTTGGCGTCAGTGAGATCACACGGACCAATATTCAGAGGTACATATAAAAGATATAGAGCGGCATATCAGTGTTATTGGTGTATCGCCATATGGATGTAGTGTTTTTGGGAGACGAAGCAATGATTTTTAAAGCTCTCTGAGGAAAACGTGATACATATGGACTGGAGCACAAACAGTATACATTAGAGCAATGTAAAAGTTGTACAAGAATCCATATTTTATCCTTTTTTTTATTACGGATGTAAAGTCCGTCACAGATCAAAGAAATATTTTACCAGGATACTCTGGTTTTATCTCAAGGCTAATACTAAACTGAGGAGCTGGATCTCCTATCACATTTGATGCATATCACAGATAGAAAATCATCAGGGATGTTGCCTAAGATCATCAATGTTTGTGAAGAAAACGACTTGACCACAGGCTTTCATTTTAGATGCGCCTGTTTTGCAGGTGTTTTCCGAAAGCTGGGACTGTGGTTGCCTAGTGGATAAGGTACTGGACTATGGACCAGAAGGTCGAGGGTTCAAGTCCCACCTCAGCCAAGCTGCCACTGTTGGGTCCTTGAGCAAGACCCTTAACCCACAATTGCTTGGATTGTAAGATTGTATCAATTGTAAGTCGCTCTGGATAAGGGTGTCTGCTAAATGCTGTAAATGTAAATGTTAACAGACAGTATACAAACAAGTACCAAGTTCTTCACTATTGACTAGAAATGACTAGAGATCAGTCAACAGTCTAGAGCGAATTTCTATATTTATGTCAATGGATGCAACAGCATGAACAGGTACTTCTGTCAGTAACAGCAATTAGCATAACAGTTCAGAACTCAGAATAGCCATTCCTGCTATTGGAATAAAAAAAAAACAATGGGCAGACACTGCAGCCAAAATATCATCTATGAAGAAAATATACATCTACATTTACAGCATTTAGCAGACGCCCTTATCCAGAGCGACTTACAATTGATACAGTCTTACAATCCAAGCAATTGTGGGTTAAGGGCCTTGCTCAAGGACCCAACAGTGGCAGCTTGGCGGAGGTGGGATTTAAACCCTGGACCTTTTGGTCCATAGTCCAGTACCTTAACCGCTAAATTTACATTTACAGCATTGAGCAGACGCCCTTATCCAGAGCGACTAACAATTGATACAATCTTACAGTCCAAGTAATTGTGGGTTAAGGGCCTTGCTCAAGGACCCAACAGTGGCAGCTTGGCAGAGGTGGGATTTGAACCCTGGACCTTCTGGTCCATAGTCCAGTACCTTACTCGCTAGGCTACCAATATGAAAATAGCAAAGATTAGCTACTTCCTAAGTAAGGCGCTCTTTAAGGGGCACTTCATCACATTTTCGTCATCAATTGCAAGTTGCTGTGGATGAGGGTGTCTGCTAAATACCATGATTTAAATGCACCTTAGTTACGAAGAGCATTGGGGGACATTTAGTACAAACATTTTTAAGATGAAGTTATCGAAATATTTAGACACGCATTACTAAAGCCATCACCATCATGCCATCATGTGTGGTTATTTGCACGAGACAGAGGGTGTAGGAATTTGATAATCAAGGTAAATATATTACACTGGCAGTTTGTAGTTTATAGTGGCAAGTAATTGTTTAAGCTTCACTTACATTTCGTTGAGTGAAGGCTGTTGTCGTACATGTACATGCTTCAGCCTACACAGTCATGCATGCCTGATTTTTTTCCAGTGTGTGTTTGCGTGTGTGATGACAGGTACACATGTGCCATAGTGCAGAACAGACCAGGTGCAGACCCAAATGCAGTGACGGAGTAAGTGTAGCTGCACTGTCCAGTCCTCTCCGCTAAGACTTTTAGCTTCGTCTTAACTCAGATGGAGTGGTTTTTTCCTTAGACATTCCAGGCATATTTTTGGCCTGCTTCTTTTTCACCTCTGGCTTTTTCTTTCCTCTCTTATGGCCCTCTGGAGGCCCGTCCACTGGCCTTTGAAGTATCATCAAAGAGGAAATGGGTGAGGGGAAAAACAGTATTGATTTTGCGTTTTGTCAGACTCAAATACGAGGGAATAAAGGTACTTATGGGAGCAGCGGGTGTCTGCTCTCTCCCTCCTCATCTTTCCTGCCCGTGTACAAGTGCTGAGACTCCCTCCACCTCAACCTCGCTGCCGTGTTCCTCTTGCAGCTTCATGCCTTTGTGCCGCTGGTTCCCCCAGTAAATAAAAGCCATTTAGACGAAACCCACAGACACGCCTGCTTGTTGGCCTTTTTCCCTCCGAAGATGTCGGATCTCTTATCCTCTCTTACATCAGGTTGGTATCAGCTTCCCATGCCGCTCTCTGTCTTGACCTGCTTTTTCAAACAGATGGGCAGAAAGAGCTGCACACTGCTCACTGGTAATCAAATCTGCATGCCAGACATGCATGAAAGAGTCAGACTTTGTGTTTGTGTTTTGAAGAGACCCAGGAGAGGTCGACGAGATCTGATGGTCTCCGTTTCTTTTTCGCTTGGTTAGGACCTTTCCGTGACATAAGCAGAGACTTCTGGCACTTGCTTTGGTCCTCCACACTCAAACTGTAATATGCTGAAAGTTAAAAATCCGCTAGTGTGGCTGATCAGTCTAGAAAGCGTAAAGAAATCTTCCCCGGACAGGAGAGAGCCCGAGGCCATAATTCTGCTGAGCTAGCTGGGAAAATATTTCCTCACATGTGTCAGCATCTCATCTTTCAAGACTTTCATAACGGAATAGCCAAATAGTTTTTGTGGCGCAAATGAAGCAGAGACTACTACAGGTAGCACAGAATGAGAAACGGGGAGGTATAAAATGTACACAGACTGAACCTTAAGGCTTGGAATTTGGAGAGTAATCCAATGGTATGGTAATATATTGCAGGACTAAATCAGATTGCTCTGTCATATGCTTTTAGAGTTATTTCAAAGGAAGGAATAGGGTGCCAACATTGTGAAGTGTAAAACGTATTACCGAAAGGCCTCCTGCCTCTGGACTTTTGTGGAGAAGGGGTCAAGGAGTGCACACAGGATTTGGTGATATTTAGAGTATATAAGATACGTTCATTGGGTTTTGTATTTCCGCTATATACTATGAGGCTATGTCAGCAATATTGCGAGAATATTGCGGTACAAGATTACTGTGGAGTTACATTTGGGTCATGTTTGGCGTGGTACTTTTCTAGATCGTACAGTCACAAGAAGTTTTTTTGATATTTGTACAAATCTGAGCTCTTTGTGACTATTATGGTGTGCTCAGTGTCTGTTCTTTCACTACATCTGTGCTGTGTACACTGTGCTCTATGTAGCGCTACTTGCTACACATTGCTACACACCAGTACTTCAGTTCCACTTACAGCGTATTAAATCTGGATCCAGTCACCCACTAGTTTCAGGGAACAGATGAAGCCAATTTGTTCTCACAGAGAAGATCCTGGTTTGTCTATGGTGCAATTGCATAAGCACATAAATGAATACATAAATGTTTTTTTTTTGTTTTGTTTCATTTTTAAAGAGAGTTTTGTAGGTGCTTGAATGCATTGCATCAAACCAGCTCTGAGCTACAAGATTATAGGGAGCTTTCTTTTGAAATGAGAAGACTTATTGCATTATTTTATAGCAACTTGTATTAAATGTCTAAATTTAAAGCTCTACAGTAATTGTCAAGCATGCGATTCAAGTAATAGAAAGTCAAGTGTTTGGAGAAGAGGACAAGCCAAAAGTGAATAGACGTAAATGGTAAATGGAAGTATAACTTAAATGGGCCAAAATCCCTAGAAGTCCACTTGTATGGGGTTGACATTGGAAGGCAAATTTAAAGAGAGTTATACATTTGTTGTAAATGATTAGCTATAGCTAACTGGCTAAAGTTATACTATATTAGGTAGCATGACATTTTTATAATTTATTACATTTACATTTACAGCATTTAGCAGACGCCCTTATCCAGAGCGACTTACAATTGGTACAGTCTTACAATCCAAGCAATTGTGGGTTAAGGGTCTTGCTCAAGGACCCAACAGTGGCAGCTTAGCATAGGTGGGATTTGAACCCTGGGCCTTTTGGTCCATAGTCCAGTACCTTAACCGATAAGCTACCACAGTTATTATGACTAAATGTATTTTTAATGTTTAGTACTTGAACAGCAGTTGTAGATGAACTCTTTGGTTGACATTTCCATTTGGAGTCTTTAATGAATTACAGTACATTATTGTGAAGGTTGAAGTTTTGGAGTCGCTGCCTCAAACTGACTGTTCTGAAGTGTCTTTCGACTTGAAGGCTTCTCCTCACTTCAGAATGGGCTGTATGTCTGTGAATATCACCTCATTGGCAAGGGAGTAGATACTTCTCCCTTTTGTCATTTGTTACATTTGTTATGTCTTGCCTTATCTGTTGCTTATCTTGTCATAAAGGCACTTCTTTGCAGATACATTCAGCTGAGGTTGCTGAGTGTGGTTTTATGCTGGTATCTTGGCTGGTTTAAGCCTGTAGTGGACCGCTGACTCCAAGACTCTTGACGTTTTTTATAATCTTCAGATTCTTCCAGGTGGTTAGTTAGCAGGTGGTGAAAGAAGTTTCTTTAACGCCAACCAATTTCTGACATAGTTTGCCGGTTGCCATCTTCCATCTTTTCAAAGCCAAACCACCTCCATGCAAGTGAGGATGAGCAGTGTCTAGCCATTAAATCAAATTATGTAGACAGCAAGGCTGGTGGTGACTGTATTTTGTCTCTTGGCGCAGTTTGTTCACTCCAACTTTAGTCAAGCGCTTTTAGGTAGAACATTAGCTTGAGTTGTCTCCGCATGCTGCATTCGTTTCTGATGCATTGAATACGTGAAGGTGTGTTTTTTGACGTTTTTTGTATAGTGAGTGACATACTTGATAATGTCTGCAACAGCAATTAATATAGTATCATAGCCGATACATATCGCACACCATTACTCTGGATAAGGGCATCTGCTAAGTGGCTAAATGTAAAGATCAGCTTTAAAAAAAAACTCCCTGCCATCCCTCTGAATTTTGATGGGATTAGAGAAGGCGCTCCAAGGGTGAAAGAGTAGAACGATAGAAGGAGCCATTCTTGGGAAGGTGGCTTGATTACAATTGGAGAAGCGTTCCACAGAGATGATTTAGATGGGACTCCTGCAGAGGCCGTCGGGGTGCTACTTGTGTCATTCCATTCTCGCTCCGCTGCAGTTCTCAAGCACCTGTGCTCACTAGACCCCTAGAGAAAATAATTGGCGTTCTAACCACACTCCACGACACTAGGTGGCTCTGTGAAAAACACTTCATATTTTAATTCCTTTCTTGCTGATTGCTGGATGAGTGGTGTGTCATGCTCCTGCATTGTGTAACTTGGTTTGATAAACATTTGGTTCGTGGTCTCACTGTTCTTACAGCTGGCAGTGTGAGAAGCGTCGGTGTATTGTTTTGAGGAGGCTCTCTCGTGAGCCTTGGCGTGAAATTATATATCTCAAGGTTACTTTGGTTAGTCATGCTGTGTTCTGAACAAAGCTGCATGGCGTGGATTTAATTTCTCACAAGAAAGCCAACCATTCACATCGTTAACAACTCCCTGCCTCATGCTTTATATGCACATATATTTATTAGGAAAGAAGTGGCCCTTGTGCCACTGAAGGAGATGAAAGGGAGTTATTTTGTTACTTTCTTTATTTATCTTTTATATTCGAATCTTTGGAGGCATTTTTTCCACAACAGTTTAGTATTAAGAATGCTCCAGAAAAGAGCCATATTTCATAACTGTACTTCACTATATTTGTACCACGTTTTCTTTATGCAAATGTCATGTGCATCAGTGCAAACAAGCTCCTCTTGTTTGAATTTTTGTGTCATGATGGTATTATTTTGAAGTGATGATTTTTGCACGTGAAGGAACCTATGTATGTAAGCTGTATCTGCTGTTGCATGCGAGTCAGTGGGTGGGGTTGGGGGGGGGGCTGTGGAGAGGCCCTTGACCTGTGCAAGAGTGGAGACCAGAGCCCCTACTGTCTAAACAGACACTCTTATTACTGATTAGGAGTACGTTCCCTGTTGTGCTGAACAGTTTGCATGCCAGCATCCATTCTCGCCTCTCTGCGGTGATTGAGTAGGAGCCAGAGATGACAGATCTTGAACCGATTGTTTCCCTCATTTTATTACTCTCGCTCTCCGTGTGCCTCTTGCTTGGGTTCTGACTCTCTCTCAGTCTGTTCCTGTCTTTCAGGCTATCTGTCTCAGGAAGGATAATGTTAAGTGCAACTGGCAATTACCCAGGGCCACTCTGGAGTGCTGGGCCTGTTGTTGTTTTGAAGGGGTTTTTTCCCCTCCTTTCCTCTCTCTGTTGTTCCTAGGGCTCTTTGTTTCTGGATGAGACCTGTTCCTATGCTGAGTACAGGTTATTTTCTCTCTCTTTTATTTCCTCTGTCTGCATCCGTGAAGTAGTCCATCCCGAACGAGTGTTTCAGCTATGAAGCCAGCTGGAAGTCTATTCTTTTTCCTCTGTACTGTCCTGTAAATTTGTGTACTGCAGCCCTTTTCTTCTCAAGACCCCACCTATGTATATTCAAAAACTTCACGGACAGCAGGAAAACATTTTTGTGTGTATCTTTTATTTTTAAGTGCCGACACTGAAAACTAAGAACTTGTAATGACGTTAAAGTTTTTTGTTATTAGTGTTTGTATTTTTCTTAGTTTCTTAGTTTTAATACTAAAATGGCCAAAGCGACAAACTTTTTTTTACCAGGCAAAAAGCCCACCCACTGGCCCGCCTTCCTGCTGTGAAGTGTTTTGTGCCTACTGAGTGTGTTTACATGCACTTAATAATCTGATAACTGCAGAAAATCAGATTTTGTCAGCATTCTGGTCAATGAGTATACATGCACTTGAGTAATCAGATAATGGGAACTTCCGGGTTTACATGATTCAGGCAGTAATCAGATTTCTACTTTGCAACCAGCCGATATTCTCATAGAAATGTGTCATAAAAAAAAAAAAAAATTGAATACTAATTCGCTGGCTTTAATTCTGTGGCGTTTTTAATTCCGGGGTTGCCAGATCCAGCGAAGGCCAGGCACAAATAAGGCCAGGCACAAGGCTCACGCACATGCGCAGTCTGAAAACACTGAGTATGCTGTAGACATGATCACTATATTAATCATATGCACAGAGTGTTTCACCGAATCTCTCGTGTCAGTCGCTCTTTAAGGAGTTTTATTTCGCAATAAGCAATAGCTTAAGCGAGTATGGACAATGTCTACCAATAACCTTTACAGAATTTAGCAGACGCCCTTATCCAGAGCAACTTACAACTGATACAGTCTTACAATCCAAGCAATTGTGGGTTAAGGACCTTGCTCAGGAGCCCAACTGTGGCAGCTTAGCAGAGGTGGGATTTGAACCCTGGACCTTCTGGTCTATAGTCCAGTACCTTACCCAGTAGGCCACTACAGTCCACAATCCTTTAATGCGTAGTACACGCAAGCAAGGTAATGACAGGACAGTACATACATGTATATGTGTAGAAAATGTATTTTGCATTCAAATTCAAAATGTGGGTTCATGTGTTTGTTGTCTGCATCTGTACTGCATAATACAGACGGCCATAGAAAAGTGCAGGTATAAACAGTATGTATCAGCGTGTCTGTACTCTCACACACACACACACACACACACACATACACAGTGGTGTGAAAAAGTGTTTGCCCCCTTCCTGATTTCCTATTTTTTACATGGTTGTCACACTTAAGTGTTTTGGAACATCAAACCAATTTAAATATTAATCAAACACAACACAAGTAAACACAAAATGCAGTTTTTAAATGAAGGTGTTTATTATTAATGGAGAAAAAAATCCAAATCTATATGGCCCTGTGTGAAAAAGTGATTGCCCCCTAAACCTAATAACTGGTTGGGCCACCCTTGGCAGCAACAACTGCAATCAAGTGTTTGTGATAACTTGCAATGAGTCTTTTACAGCGATGTGGAGGAATTCTGGCCACTCATCTTTGCAGAATTCCTGTAACTCAGCCACATTGGAGGGTTTTCCAGCATGATCGGTCACAGCATCTCAATAGGATTCAGGTCAGACTTTGACTAGGCCACTCAAGTCTTCATTTTGTTTTTCTTCAGCCATTCAGAGCTGGACTTGCTGGTGTTTTGGATCATTGTTCTGCTGCAAAACCCAAGTTTCTTTCAGCTTGAGGTCACGAACAGATGACAGGACATTCTCCTTCAGGATTTTTTGGTAGACAGCAGAATCCATAGTTCCATTTATCACAGCAAGTCTTCCAGGTCCTGAAGCAGCAAAACAGCCCCAGACCATCACACTACCACCACCATATTTACTGTTGCTATAATGTTCTTTTTCTGAAATGCTGTGTTACTTCTACACCAGATGTAATGGGACACACACCTTCCAAAGAGTTCAACTTTTGTCTCGTCAGTCCACAGAATGTTTTCCCAAAAGTCTTGGGGATCATCAAGATGTGTTCTGGAAAAACTGAGATGAGCTTTAATGTTCTTTTTGCTCAACAGTGGTTTTCGTCTTGGAACTCTGCCATGCAGGCCATGCAGTCTCTTTCTTATTGTGGAGGCATGAACACTGACCTTAACTTAGGAAAGTGAGGCCTGCAGTTCTTTGGATGTTGTTGTAGGGTCTTTTGTGATCTCTTGGATGAGTCATCGCTGCACTCTTGGGGTAATTTTGGTCGGTCGACCACTCCTGGGAAGGTACACCACTGTTCCATGTCTTTGCCTTTGTGGATAATGGCTCTCACTGTGGTTCGCTGGAGTTCCAAAGCTTTAGAAATGGCTTTATAACCCTTTCCAGACTGATAGATCTCAATTACTTTCTTTCTCAATTGTTCCTAAATTTCTTTGTATCTCGGTATGATGTGTAGCTTTTAAGGATCTTTTGGTGTACTTCACTTTGTCAGGCAGGTCCTATTTAAGTGATGTCCTGATTGAGAACAGGTGTTGCAATAATCAGGCCTGGGTGTGGCTAGAGACAGTGAACTCAGGTTTGATAAACCATTGTTATGTTTTAATAACTATATATAATAACTTAATAAAAACCTTCATTTAAAAACTGAATTTTGTGTTTACTTGTGTTGTCTGTGACAAACATGCAAAAAAAAAAAAAAGGAAATCAGGAAGGGGGCAAACACCTTTATACACCACTGTGTATATTTATTTATTTATTTATTTATTTATAGCTACATTACATATATAGCTACATTTTTTGTTTAAATTTAAGTTTTTGTTTGAGATTTCAAAGACGTTTCGAACTTGGACTCACCACACAAACAAACTAAAATTCACGCTCGTCTCCGCTTTGTGGTCCAGCCTGGCATTAACCTTTAAAGTGTTTGGCTCAACCGGTTATGATTGTAGGTTTCAAATAGCAGTGGATCTTAGCACGTATATAAATAGCACATTGCTGCTGCACGTACTGCAGATGTTAAGTGAAAATGTTGACTGTGTGTAATTGTCACACGATCAGCAGAGAGATTAGACAAGGGATCTGTAATCACTGTTCATGAGAAGTATGTGTCATTCAGAACACAAATAACACTGCATGGATGTGCTCCAGCTGTGAGAGTGAGAGGTGGTCAGGCGAAGCAGGTTGGTAAGGAAATGATGACACCTGTGTGACTTAACTGTGCCTATTTAACTTCCTATCTCTCTGCAGTGTGGGAGACAGAAAGTAGACATGGAAAAGGACAGAAACGTGGATGCTGACAATCGAGCCAGACTCCAAGCCAGCTTGTGCAGGTGCAGTTTTGACTAGCTTGTCAGCGTCCACATTTCCGTTCTCTTCAGTTTGAGTTTTGGATTGGTAGTTTTCAAAATGTTAGCTTAAAGTGTTATTGCCAGTCCGTTACCAACTAGTGCTTCCCCCTGAATATAGGTCTTTCACATCCCATTTTCGCTGGGTGGCTAGACGGGACGGGGAACCCTCTCCCTCTGCTCTCCACGTCCTAGACCTGGTCCTCTGTGCCAGTAGGCGCCACAGCCCCTCCTCTCAATGTATACTATGTCAGAAACACCTCCCATGTTGGTCCATCTTGTGGATGGAAAGTCAGATAGAGTAGCTTATCTGTTTCTGCACAGTTTGTCTTAGTCATCCTTTAGACCTTCATTAGTGGTCACAGGACTGGATATTTTTTGGTTGGTAGACTATTTTCAGTCTAGCAGTGACAGTAGGGTGTTTAAAAACTCCAGTAGCACTGCTCTATCTGCTCCACTCATCAGCACAACACACACTAACACACCACCAAAATGTCAGTGTCACTGCTTAGAATGATCCACCACCCAAATAATACCTGATCTGTAGTGGTCCTGTGTTTGGGGGTCTTGACCATTTAAGAACAGGGTGAACGGGGACTTGAAAGTTTGTGAACTTCTATATTTCTGCATAAATATGACCAAAAACAACATCAGATTTTCACACAAATCCTAAAATTATATAAGGAGAACCCAGTTAAACAAATGAGACAAAAATATTATACTTGGTCATTTATTTATTGACGAAAATGATTCAATATTACATATTAGTGAGTGGCAAAAGTATGTGAACCTCTAGGATTAGCAGTTAATTTAGGCCCCGTTCATTCTTCCCTTAACACGGATCAGTCGTCCTGTCTCCTTTGCAGAAAGACAGCCCCAAAGCATGATGTTTCGACCCCCATGCTTCACAGTAGGTATGGTGCAACTCAACATTCTTCTTCCTCCAAACACGGCGAGTTGAGTTTTTACCAAAAAGTTCTATTTTGGTTTCATCTGACCACATGATATTCTCCCAATCCTCTTCAGGATCATCCATATGCTCTCTGGCAAACTTCAGACGGGCCTGGACATGTACTGGCTTAAGCAGGGGGACACGCCTGGCACTGCAGGATCTGAGTCCCTCTCAGTGTAGTGTGTTACTGATGGTAGCCTTTGTTACTTTGGTCCCAGCTCTCTGCAGGTCATTCATCAGGTCCCTTCGTGCAGTTCTGGAATTTTTGCTCACCGTTCTCATGATCATTTTGACCCCACGGGATGAGATCTTACGTGGAGCCCCAGATCGAGGGAGATTATCAATGGTCTTGTATGTCTTCCATTTTCTTACAGTTGCTCCCACAGTTGATTTATTCACACCAACCTGATTGCCTATTGTAGATTCACTCTTCCCAGCCTGCTGCAGGTCTACAATTTTCTTTTTGGTGTTCTTCAACAGCTCTTTGGTCTTGGCCATAGTTGAGTTTGGATTCTGACTGTTTGAGGCTGTGGACAGGTGTCTTTTATACAGATAACGAGGTCATACAGGTGCCATTAATACAGGTAACGAGTGGAGGACAGAAGAGCTTCTTAAAGGAGAAGTTACAGGTCTGTGTGAGCCATAAATCTTGCTTGTTTGTGGGTGACCAAATACTTATTTTTGACCTTGATTTACAATTAAATTCTTAAAAATATTACAATGTGATTTCCTGGATTTTTTTCTCTCATTTTGTCTCTCATAGTTGAAGTGTAAATATGATGAAAATTACAAACCTCTCTCATCTTTCTAAGTAGGAGAACTTGCACAATCAGTGGCTGACTAAATACTTTTTTGCCCCACTGTACCTGTGGGGTGTGCAATGGGATTCATAGATTGAAAAGATGCTGATGCTGCCCATTACATACCTGATAACAAGCTCTTAATTAGGGGTGACAGATATCTACAGGTAGAGCTCTACAAAATGCCGTCTTGTGAGTAAAGGGAAACAGCTGAGAACGTGTTTCGAAAAAGCAAAATATCATGTATGAGTTGCCGTCAGCAACCACATAGCTAGTCTTCATCAGGCTAGCTGCTGCAATTTACCCTAAAGGAATAGCAAATCCATAGATATCAGCTTTTAAGAG
This sequence comes from Ancistrus triradiatus, assembly GCA_025084515.1. Lineage (NCBI taxonomy): Eukaryota > Metazoa > Chordata > Actinopteri > Siluriformes > Loricariidae > Ancistrus > Ancistrus triradiatus. The sequence continues at coordinate 57,613 of JAJAGP010002061.1, forward strand.
AATAGCTTTCAGACAAGACTGGATGTTGCCAAAAAGAAAGGATCTGGAAGGCTTAAAGCCTATTCAAGCAGAGATGACTACTTGTGATAAGAAGTTAAAAACCATTCTATCTAAGAAAAACATCTTGGGCATAATGAAGTTCCAGTTTCTGGAAAGTGATTCAGAGTGGTTCAGCAGAGCTGATGGACTGAAGAATCACAGTTTTTGCACGGAGCTCCATTGTGATGTTTCAGATAGGTGTCTTCAAAGACCTGGTGAGAAATACAACATTGAATGCATCTCTACTACCATTAAGCATGGAGGCAAAGGTGCCATTGGTGAGGGGAGGCTTTTCATCTGCTGGTACTGGTGAGCTGCTTCACTGTAAAAACCCAATGCTTTTTTGTAACAGGACAAAGCTCTTGTTCACACCGCAAAGACCACCAACAAGTGATTTGTGAACAAGTCCATCAGCCTCATGTTTTGGCCTGGTCCAAGTCCAGATTTGAACCATATGTCTTGCAGTAAACATAAACTAACTGATAAACATTTTTCAAGTACTTGCCCACTGTTTGAAGCTTTACCAGTGAGTGGAAGAACAACGAGTCAGTCATGTTTTCCACCAATACAGAAAGCTTCCCCTCGTTCACAAGCGTTGAACATTGTAGCCTAGGCAGTGTGGATATGCATATGTTTTAGAATGAATGTTTGAGTGAAACCTTGTAAAAGCATAGTTACTACTTTCAGCTGTTTGTTACGTGTTTTTCCTGGTAATTGTCCTGGAAAACTGCTGTGAGTGTCCCTTAGTTCCTTATTACCGACTGTCCTCTTGTGTCGCTGCATTTCTGATTACAGTTTCCGGGGACTGCAGCGCCAGCGCTGGAAGTTAGCTCACTGTGTGTGGGATTTTCAGAAACAGAGAGCGTTCTTTGTTACTACCAAAACAAGAAGTAAATCTAGCCAACTTCGAGAGCAGCCAGCTCCCTGCAGGACCTCTGAAGAACGGCATACTCTGTCGCAACAAGCGCGCGAGTGTGAATAATATGGAGCCATATTTAGGGGAGTCCTCAGTGAAATCCTTTTTCAGACCATTGCATCAGGCCACATGCACTTTTATCATTGACTGTCACAGAACACATGGCATGGTTATACAATGTATACATGCAGGTTTAAATGAATGTGTATGTGTATATAAATATATCAGGATATTCTCAGTGCATTAGGACTTTCACTTCTTAGCCTGTTCAGCAGCACACAGGCTCTGATATCCAGTGCTACCGAATTGCGCATGTTGACTTTCAGAGTTTAGACATGAACTGTGGTCTTGAGTCTTCCTGCTCATGCAGGTGAACAGTACAAAAAGATCGAGCACCAGCGGAACACAGATAAAACATGCTGTGGCATTTGAAAGAGCGACCACATTATCTGAAACATACGATGAAGAGAGGCAAGTCTCACGCACGCGTACACAGAGATGGGCACGGGGGAGAAGGCTTTGAGGGTTTGCTGCAAAGTGCGTGAGACACGTTGAGGAAAGGATGTGCTTACTTTGTTTATGTGTAGGTGGTGACAGGCATGTGGTTGTTTGTGTCTGTGTGTGTATGTGTGTGTGTGTGTGTATATTATGTATATATATATATGTGTGTGTGTGTGTAAGAGAGAGAGAGAGCGAGCATGCGTGCCAGGTTGTGAAGGCAGAAACAGAGATGAAAACAGTTTTGTGTTGAAGTGGTGTTCACTTGTCTATTTACCTAGATATAATGTACATACGTCACATAATCCAGATAACCTAACCATATTTTTTTTACTTTCAATGATTGTTTACATCACTGTAATTGCAGGTATATTGTCGTACATAAAGAAACTCTTATTCTTATATCAGTGTAAAAGCACCCACTGAATACTTTATTTTACATAAGAGTAGTGCTTGAAAGTTTGGGAACCCTTTAGAACATTCTATATTCCTGCATAAATATGACCTAAAGTCAGCAGATTTTCACACAAGTCCTAAAAGTAGATCAAGAGAACCCAGTTAAACAAATGAGACAAAAATATTATACCTGGTCATTTATTTATTAAGGAAAATGATCCGATATTACATATTAGTGAGTGGCAAAAGTATGTGAACCTTTGCTTTCAATATCAGGTGTGACCCCCCTGTGCAGCAATAACTGCAACTAAACGTTTCCTGTAACTGTTGATCAGTCCTGCACACTACACAACATTTTCACAACATTTCAACTGGATTAAGGTCAGGACTTTGACTTGGCCATTCCAGAACATTAACTTTATTCTTCTTTAACCATTCTTTGGTAGAACGGCTTGTGTGCTTAGGGTCGTTGTCTTGCTGCATGACCCACCTTCTGTTGAGATTCAGTTCATGGACAGATGTCCTGACATTTTCCTTTAGAATTCTCTGATATAATTCAGAATTCATTGTTCCATCAATGATGGCAAGCCGTCCTGGCCCAGATGCAGCAAAACAGGCCCAAACCATGATACTACCACCACCTTGTTTCATAGATGGGATAAGGTTTTTATGCTGGAATGCAGTGTTTTCCATTCTTCAAACATAACGCTTCTCTTTTACACCAAAAGTTCTATTTTGGTCTCATCCGTCCACAAAACATTCTTCCAATAGCCTTCTGGCTTGTCCACGTGATCTTTAGCAAACTGCAGATGAGCAGCAATGTCCTTTTTGGAAAGCAGTGGCTTTTTCCTTGCAACACTGCCATGCACACCATTGTTGTTCAGTGTTCTTCTGATGGTGGACTCATGAACATTAACATTAGCCAATGTGAGGGAGGCCTTCAGTTGCTTAGAACTTACCCTGGGGTATTTGTGACCTCACCAACTATTACACGCCTTGCTCTTGGAATGATCTTTGTTGGTCGACCACTCCTGAGGAGGGTACCAATGGTCTTGAATTTCCTCCATTTGTCAACAATCTGTCTGACTGTGGATTGGTGGAGTCCAAACTCTTTAGAGATGGTTTTGTAACCTTTTCCAGCCTGATGAGCATCAACAACTTTTTCTGAGGTCTTGAGGAATCTCCTTTGTTCGTGCCATGATACACTTCCACAAACGTGTGTTGTGAAGAGCAGACTTTGATAGATCCCTGTTCTTTAAATAAAACAGGGTGCCCACTCACACCTGATTGTCATCCCATTGATTGAAAACACCTGACTCTAATTTCACCTTCAAATTAACTGCTAATCCTAGAGGTTCACATACTTTTTCCACTCACTAATATGTAATATTGGATCATTTTCCTCAATAAATAAATGAGTAATATATTTTTGTCTCATTTGATTAACTGGGTTCTTTTTATCTACTTTTAGGACTTGTGTGAAAATCCAATGATGTTTTAGGTGATATTTATGCAGAAATATAGAAAATTCTAAAGGGTTCCCAAACTTTCAAGCACCACTGTACCACTTATGTCCTGTGTCATTGCTGTAAAAAAACTAAAGTGAGACAGTGAGAAGACACACTACACAACTATAGAGGCCCCCTTTATCAGGGGGAACATGCTTTGGGAAAGGTTACCCCTGTAATGGGGCTAGGTTGGTTCTGTAGCCACGTGTTTGATCTTGGACATATTTTATAGGAAAGGATTAGTCTGGGCCTTCAGCCTTTGATCTAGCGGGAAAATGTTGTTGCTTGGTTCAGAGGTTTAGTGTGTATTATAATTTATACAAGAGGGATTTGCATGCAAGTGTGAGTTTTTTTTTTGCTTTCCCACGCTTGAGCAATCCTAAGTAAACAGGGCATGCTATTGTGTCGGTTTGCATTATGCTTCTCATTAACGATCTTTCTGATAATTAGTGGTTATATAGAGGATGGAAAGGCAGCAAGATCCAAATAATCAAATTCGCCATGGGAGTTGCATCTTTACTGATCAGATCCACACACTAAATTGTCAGGATACTATCACTAAATAGACTCGGGTGATTGACCTGATTAGCTGATGAATCATCTTCCCTATACAGAAGTACATCCAGAAGTTGCCGTTCTCAACTCGGATCCTGCTTTATGGTATAACCTTCAGGACAGCGTAGTGTGCAGAGTTGACATTGCCTGAAAGATTGTGGCATAGGAGAATAAAAAGAATAAATGTTTTACAGTATTGTGTAGTAATATACACTACAGTGCAAGAGTCGTAGGCCACCACTTCTCTTTTAGCAATAGTTTAATGACCATATATCATTATTATTTCTCTGTCTATTTGGTAGAATACAACCTGAAATACAGGACATTTGTATTCAGTATTAAACTGAAAAAAGAGGGAATCAGCTTCTATAGGCTACAGTGACAAGTATTTATTGTGACCTCCCGTTACACTTGAGCAGTAGCAGCATCTTTTTGGAAGGGTGGCAATCAAGAAACCACTTTTCCAGAAAGGAACATAGTGAAAAGGCTAAGATATGCTAATGTTTGCTAAGATCAGTGGAAAACAGCATTATGGAGTGACAGATTGAAGTTTGAAATTTTTGCCATTCTCGGCAATATGTTATATACAGTGAAAGAACAAATCTAACAGTGGTACAGTAGTCACAATATTCTGCCCAGGCATTATCATAGCCGCAAATGTACTGGGCTTTGTACTGGCATTGTACTGGGCTATAGAGTATTAATCATGAAAAGTGAAACAAAGAGGTTGTTAACACGACTGATGTCTTTAAAGATTGTGAAATGATTCCACATTGCTGATTTCTGCGCTGTTGATCTCATCTCTTCCACCTCCATTTCCATCCTTCCCGTTTCCATCTAAGATCCAGCCCTATGCTGCCAGCAATCCCATTCGCCAGTATATTAATTCCTCTCAGCTGTCCCAAATGTCCACTGCTTTTTAAACCCCATGGGCTATTCTAAAATGTTTGTTCCATGACACTAGAAGCGCTGGGCCGGCTTGACCTACATATACCTAGAAGTGCCGAGCTCCGGTCATTTGACTGCTGTCTCTGTTCTCTGGCCAAGCCTGAATGAACTTCTTTTCGGTCAAAATTGTCAGGTTTTTTGTTTTATATTGTTCCTGAATGTCTTGCATTTCTCTTATAGGTTATATATAGGACTGTGGTAGCCTAATGGGTAAGGTACTGGACTATGGACCAAAAGGTCCAGGGTTCAAATCCCACCTCTGCCAAGCTGCCACTGGTGGGTCCTTGAGCAAGACCCTTAACCCACAATTGATTGTATCAATTGTAAGTCGCTCTGGATAAGGGCGTCTGCTAAATGCCGTAAATGTAAATATAATATTATGTTAGTTGTTTTATTACATTTAATAGAAAATGTGTGAATGAATTGGACTACTGTTTGTAACGTACTTAAATACTGAAAAACAGTTTATCTCAGTACAAATTTAATGGGTACATATTTAGGTATGTCTTTTTCATAGTGATTAAAAAGTCTGTTCTGTTCGAACGAATAAACAACTGTGCTTATAGTTCAACACCTAATACTGTATCCTTCAAAATAGAATATCTATATCGATGTAAAAGACATTGTCTTACGTTGTCTTAACTTTCAGCTGTCTTTTTTGCCATTTCCAAACATCGCTGACCTTGAGCTCTCCTGAAGCATTAGCGTGCATGTGACTGATGATCAACAGAAAATGACCTGTTTGGGTTTTTGGCAAGGAGGTTACACAGAAAAGTACCATTTTTTTAAAAATTGGTTTATTAGTATTGTTGATTTTCATTTCATTTTATAAAGAAATAAGCAGAGGTGCTTAATTGAGACAAATAAGAACACCAGAACGCATGTGCTCCAAATATGAGAGGGACCAGATCTTGGTCTGGTAGGATCCGGCTCAAATTAAGCACTGACTAAAAGATTGTAGCTTTATTCATACAGCCTACATGGAGTTTGGTGTCAAGCTACTGTCTTTATTACCTGAAACATCACTGTGGACTCTCAAAAATAAAATATGTTGATTTGAATGCGCTTTGTTCCGCATCAGAATGGTGTTTTTCTTTGCTTTTTCTGAGACTTTTTGAAGGAATTTTGTGTTCCTCAGTCCAAAGTATTTACTATACCGTGGTTATTTGTTATTCGTGGGCGTGGATTATGGTCATTGTATGCTAATTATAAAGGAAGGTGCACGCGCAACCCATTTACGAATGATTGGTATTCATTAACATACGCATGCTCTACTAATGAATCTCATGTTTACTCGGCATTCATGAATCTGGCGGAAAGTTTTCGGAAATGTCCATTTCCGAGTAATTTACTGGCAGTTTGCTCGTCTTTCTTAGGAAGGCTTCATGAATGAGTCCCAAAGAGTTTAAAAATCTTCAAGAAGCTCTGCCACACTCGTGTATTTACAAGCTACTAAAGCTGCAGTTTCGAGATTAATTTTAGCTCCCATTGTGCAGGAAACAAATAGAGCTTTATGGAATTAGTGCGTATGACTGGAACCTTGATCTGTTATTGGCGCATGTACAGCCACTGTGTGGAGTTTAGTTGTGGGGATCTTGTCGGTGCACGGTGGCATGGCCAGTGAGTCGTCGGGTTAGGATTAAAGCCTGAAGTGCACATGTTGGGCACCATGGCTCATTGTTTCCCCAGTGAACCGTATTTGTTGTCTAAATACAGCGGAGATCTGCAGGGAGGCATGCATGCTCTTTTCAGAGAAGGTGGCTGGCTTTACTCAAGGTCGTTTGGGATGATGGAGCTCTATTAATAATTCCCTATTCCCTGCAAATGTAGCGCATCTATCTCTATCTCCATCTGCTGTTGCCCTGCCGACTGTGTCTGTGTCTGTGTCTCCCAGAGGAGATGCACACAGCAGCCGTGCATTAGCAGAGAAAGTGCCTGTAAAGACTGGAGATGACACTTGCAGTGAGGGAATGCATTACTCTCATTTACAGCTGCTGAAGAGTGTGTTCTCAGAGTTGAGGACTTGAGCGTGTGCGAGCGCAGTCCCTGCTAACTAAGCAACATCCTCTGCATGCAATGGTTTTGCAGCGAAATATCTGTGTGAGCTTTGGTGTTATAGCATGGACTGGCGTGTAGAAGCCGGCAGGTAATTCCCTGCTTCCGCTCAATGCCTCACATGCCTCACAGCCCAGCAGCACCACTACAGGGATGCAATTATCACACTCCCAAAAGCCTGCTGCAGCCACATGACAAGGTGTTACTAGAGGAACCATCAAAGCCTGATTTTAAATGATGCTTTTAATTATGTGAAACGGGAATTTGCGTGTGTGTGTGTGTGTGTGTGTGTGTGTGTGTGTGTGTGTGTGTGTGTGTGTGTGTGTTCCTGAGTTGATTTGCGACTTGCATGTAGGCATGAAATGCCAGTCAAAAAGCAAGTAAGAAGAATGTGTCTGTCTAGCGCCCATGTACGAGTGTACGAGTGAATGTGTGTGTGTGTGTCTGTGTGTGTGTGTGTGTGTGTATGATACAATAGTATATTGCACCACCACCAGCCTGAACCAGGTTGGATCCATGCATTCAAGTTGTTTACAGCAAATCCTGACCCTACCATCCGAATGTCACAGCAGAAATCAAGACTCCTCAGACCAGGCAGCATTTTTCCAGTCTTTTGTTTTCCAGTTTCGGTGAGCCCGTGAGAACTGTAGCCTCAGTTGCTGACAGGAATGGCACTCTGTGTGGTCTTCTGCTGCTCGGTTTGTTCAGAGATTCTGCATTTGTTGGTTGTAATGAGTGCTTATTTGAGGTGCTGTTGCCTTTCTATCAGCTCAAATCAGTCTGGTCATTCTTCTCTGACCTCTGGAATCAGCAAGCCATTTTCACCCAGAGAACTTCCACTCATTGGACAATTTCTCTTTTTCGGACCATTCTCCATAAAGTCCAGTCAAGTCAAAGTCCAGTCAAATTTATTTATATGGCGCATTTTACAACAAAGCATTGTCTCAAAGCAGCTTTGCAAATTTGTAGGCTCAAAGCCCTAATCAAGCAAGCCTGATGCGACAGTGGCAAGGAAAACTCCTCAAATTTATAGGGACGAAACTTTGGGAGGAGCATGACTCCTTCTTTGGGCAGCCTGGATGTTAAATGTATGAGTTAAATGAAGTTTCCAAATGACTAAGTTTATAGTAGTATTTCAAATAAACAGAAGGTAAATATGAGAACAAGAGAATTCATGTAAAGAAAAAATACTACTTAAATTAGAATACAGTGGTACCTCAGTTCTTGTCTTTTATTTGTTCCAGAAGGCTTGTGGAGAACCGAAAACGATGAGTACCAAGCACATTTTTCCCGTAAGGAATAATGTAAATTCAATTACTGTGTCCCAGACACCCAGAAAACCCACACAGTATAAGGCATTATATGCAATAATGGAGTCGTGTTGTACAGGTCCCTGATTTACGATGGGGATATGTTCCAACAAATGCATCACAAGTTAAATGTTTCATGAACCGATCAGTTTAAAATAGTTTATTCTTTATCATAGCAGAGCCAACCTTATAAAGAGCCGAGCTTAAACATTTGCATTAACCTAAAGTTGTCCAAAATCATTAACACAAAGCTTATTTTATGAAGTGTTGAATAATCTCAAGTAATTAGTGAGTAATGGATTGAGAGTGGAAAGTAAAAACACTGTGCAAATGCTAACTGCAGACTGTATTCCGGAGGACTCAGTTCCTTTCGGTTGGCTGTAATCGATAACCATTTTAGGACCCATGGGAACTTATTTGCACTGTAGATAGGAAAATAAAGAAAAACACAAGAAACACAGCTGACACTCTGCACTATGACTGAATCACTATGTACTGAATTGTGAATCATGAATCGTGAATTGAGTTTCGCCTGGTGCACGGCTCGAATCATACAAGTTTAAGCAGGTCAGCCGAGTACTAAGCGAATGACGAGAACCGAGACCAATTCGACGAGTTTCGAGGTGGTCAAGAACCGAGGTACCACTATATATTAATATATAAGCTAAGTTGAAATGAAAAACATGCCAAATAATAGAGTGTAATAAAATAGAGAATATAAAACTATAGCATAATATAGTAGTATAAATAAATGAATATTGAATATAGTGGAGTAAGGAATGTGAGAGATGGAACAATTTAGACCCTTGACATGGCTAGGCATGAAAATCCCAGTAGGTCAGCAGTTTCTGAAATACTTAGACCAGCCTGTCTAGCACCAACAACCATGCCACGTTCAGAGTCACTTAAATCACCTTTCTTCCCCATTCTGATGCTTGGTTTGAGCTTCAGCAGGTCGTCTTTACCAAGTCTCTACCAGTTGCTGCCATGTGATTGGCTGATTAGATACACAAGCAGTAGAACGGGTGTCCCTAATAAAGTGACCTCTGTGTGTGTGAGAGAGAGAGAGACAGAGAGAGAGAGACAGAGAGAGAGTGTGTGTGTGTACTGGATATAACCTTTAGTTTCAGGTATTGCTTTATACTTTACACATTTTGCTGATATAGGCTATTCCCTCGATACTCAGTCCTCTCTGTGTGTGTGTGTGTGTGTGTGTGTGTGTGTGTGTGTGTGTGTGTGTGTGTGTGTGTGTGTGTGTGTGTGTGGGCTTCCTGTAGAAAAGGAATGGAGACTATATGCAGTGCTACATTCTGTATATTGGATGCAGATTATTATGTAATTTTGCCTTATCAGGATCTACTGCCTTCCTAGACAGAAATAACCGTGCATATATACACCTTCAGAGCCCAATCTCAGAATGTGGGCCTTCATTAGCCGGGCTAAATATCCCTACTTTCTGCAATCTCCATCATTATTGGCCTTCAGTTGCTTGAATAATTATCTGCCCTCATTTCCGCTCCCTCTGGCCAGTCGGGAGTTGTCCTGCGTTGCATTAATTTGCATGAAATATTTATCGGAGTAGTGCACATTTTCTTCTGTTGTCCACTTCCTCCAAGACTTGATGGACACCTGTCCAGCAGCACAAGCTGCTAAGGGGGTGTTAACAGCGGAACAGTCAGTGAAGGAGCAGTTTTAAATTCCAGTGGCGGGTTTTTATGTTAATTTACGTTAACAGTGTCTTGGATGGCAAAATGTGGCAACTCCTTTGTACCCAACCGCACTATTGTTATTTTTGTATGCAAGCATCCTTGTGTTTGTGTGACAGTAAGGCTCAGTTCCAGTTTAGTTACAAGCTAATGTCTGTGCAGCCTCGGCAAGTCCGAAAGCACGATACGCAAACATATTACGTCCTGCGTACACCCTGAATAACTGTAATGTTGACCACTCTTTGGAGACACCTTGATGTGTAGATAAAGCAAATATCTCACTGATTATGAACTATATTTTTTGGTAGAAAAATAATAGATGTTATTGACACACAGTTTCACAGTCACAATGGCTGCTACTTTTAGGCAGTTATGGAGTAAAGCTATTGCTGTGAAATGTAGACGCGAACAGTGTTTCCCACAGGTCTCAAATGTAGCTGTGGTGGTAGTCCTCCGACACGGCCAGTGGTCTACCTCATGCGACAAACTACAAGTACGCATGAACTCCAACACAGTATCTTGATTTGTTGAATATTTCTCTTGATTTCACATATTATATTTCACAGATCTAATCCACCTCTTCATCCACCTGCATGGGAAGAGTAAGACAATTAAAAATATTAATAATAAAACACTCCTTAGCATGTACAAAGACGACACTGTTTGTCAGGGCACTTAATCTTGTTAGGGTTTTTATAAAAAGGGCTCCAACACCTGTGCATATGGGAACACTTCTGATGCTGGTCCATTTATCACAGACGTGCAGCCTGATGCAGCTAGAAGGAAGAGGTTTGGGTCTATCATGCCAAATGAACTGACACATGTAGTTATTGAGGCTTTTGCATTTGTTTATTGCCGTTTCATGCTAAATGCTAACACTGGCTACCTGTGCTGCTCTGCTTCTCTCTTCCTCATCCTCACATCCTCCTGTTTTTTAATATATTTTAAATAGTCCATATCTGCTGAGTAAATGTATGAAAAATGGAATAGCCTTACCTTTGCTAAAGTGTGTCTTTCTAACTGCCCTTTCCTGAAAAGAAAGCAAAATATAGTTTTTCTTATATTCAGCCAGGACAAGTAAAATTTAAAGCTGAGAACAATTACACAATAAAGAGAAAAGGAGTTGCTATACCTGGTCCGTGTTTATATATCCGCTTAAATATCCACCGTGTCATCATTTTCGAGCATAACAGGGATAGAGTAAGGGGAGATTGTTCAGTAGGTAATTGTTTGTGGATGGCGCAAATCTCTCTGACAGATACATTGGGGCAAAAAAGTATTTAGTCAGCCAATGATTGTGCAAGTTCTCCTACTTGGAAAGATGAGAGAGGTCTGTACTTTTCATCATAGGTACACTTCAACTATGAGAGACAAAATGAGAAAAAAAAAATCCAGGAAATCACATTATAGGATTTTTTTTTTATTTAATTGTAAATTATGGTGAAAAATAAGTATTTGGTCACCCACAAACTAGCAAGATTTCTCGCTCTCACAGACCTGTAACTTCTTCTTTAAGAAGCTCTTCTGTCCTCCACACATTACTTGTATTAATGGCACCTGTTTGACCTCGTTATCTGTATAAAAGACACCTGTCCACAGCCTCAAACAGTCAGTCTCCAAACTCAACCATGGTTAAGACCAAAGAGCTGTCGAAGGACACCAGGAAGGAAATTGTAGACCTGCAAGAAGAGTGAATCTACAGTAGGCAAGCAGGTTGGTGTGAATAAAAACTGTGGGACCAAATGGAAGACATACAAGACCATTGATAATCTCCCTCAATCTGGGGTCCCACGCAAGATCTCATCTCGTGGGGTCAAAATGATCATGAGAACGGTGAGCAAAAATCCCAGAACTACACGGAGGGACCTGATGAATGACCTGCAGAGAGCTGGGACCAAAGTAACAAAGCTGCCATCAATAACACACTACGAGTACTTATTTTTCACCATAATTTACAATTAAATTCTTTAAAAATCCTACAATGTGATTTCCTGGATTGTTTTTCTCATTTTGTCTCTCATAGTTGAAGTGTACCTATGATGAAAATTACAGACCTCTCTCATCTTTCTAAGTAGGAGAACTTGCACAATCAGTGGCTGACTAAATACTTTTTTGCCCCACTGTAATTGTGCGGCCCATCAACATAAAGTCTGTGTGTTGGAAAGTCTTAAATGAATTTACTAAGAATTTTCATAAACATATGATTATAATTATAATCAATACTGATGGTCAAATTTTGGTCACTGAAAATTTTCAGCTGAAATTGATCAGAAATTGCAAGGAAAACATTGGCAACTGAATTTCTGGGCTGAACAAGAGAATAAAGTCTGGAGTTGAATCTGGAACAGTTGGCAAGCTTAAAAACCGTTCAATAGGTAAAGTCAGTAATTTCACAATCTTCAGAGACATTAGACAAGCGATCTGTATGCAGTGTTCATGAGGTGTCAGTAATACATCTTTTGTACACGCCAGTCACAAAAATAAAAATGCATATTAAACGTAGGTTTTCAGCTCAGCATGTACAATTTTGGTTACGGCCAAGAATTCATTTTCCTTGTTTAATTTTGGTTATTTTACCCAGGGCATCACTAATAACAATAGTAATAATAGTAGTAGTAATTAATCCAGGTTTCCAATAGTAACACCACACATGCCATCAATCAAATACTTTTCAAATTAGGTTTCTGCAGGAAAAGGTCCAAATACACACCTCATACACAGAAATAATTGTGGCCTCATTTGCACCATGGTGTCATTGTCACAGGTTTGGATTATCCCTTCAGAATCTTAGCTCAGTTGTGCAGCTCTCACTTGTTTGCTGTACAGGAAGTCATTACAAAATAGGAGATAATGAGCTCAAACTGCATATATCTGGTTTGTAGGTGTGTTTCAAGTAGAGAGTAATGGGGCAAACATCTGGTTTCATGTCCAGCCCTGGAGTAGACATGCTTACATTGTAAAGCCTAAAGCTCAAATTCCAAGTGGACCAGGTGTTTTTTTGTTTGGTTGGGATTTTTTTAAGGGTGCATCCAGGTTCAAGACCAGCTTTCATTCATGACACTCACAAAAAAGTTCATGTGTAATTACTCTCTTAAGTTAGGGTTTCAGCATAAGCTTGGATCAGTGATGTTTGCTGTTACCATAGTCCTGTCTGAAGCATTATTCCTTCTCTGTTTTCACCTCCAGAAATCAGCTGCTCTTTACAGAAACCGCCTGGGGTGTCAGGGAAAGCAGTTCACAGAATATGAAAAATTCCTTTTAAAATCCGGGTGAACTCTGCTGAGGCTGGTTGTTTAATTAGAGTCTCTGGTTGAAGTCAGGATGTGACGGCTCCATATATCTCCTAGCCCTATCGGTTTCTCCTTCATCAGCCCAGTGTAAGGCTGTAATGAGAGGATGCGTGCCAACAGTCACTTTAATGTCTAATGGAGCTTGGTCATAGTGTTTGGCAGCTTGACTTCCAAGTTTGAGAACACGGTCTGAGAACACATTCACAACATTTAGCAGTGCAGTTGAGGGTTAAGGGCTTTGCTCAATGGCCCAGCCATGGCAGATTGGCAGTGCTTGGACTTGAGCCCTTAACCTTTGGATCAATAGATCTGTAACTTACCTGATGCACCACCAGTATGCTTAAAACTTGCTGTGTTGTCTTCACATTATTTAGAACTGAGCTTCAGCTGGAAAACCAAAAAACTGTTGGTATTATTTCAGCCAGGCAAAATTCTACTTATCATTCTGGTCAGGAGTACACAGCATTTGTGCCTTGATTTAATAAGATGTCGAATAAACAGCATTGATTTGCTTTTTCAGTGGAATTGCGCACATTTGTGTTGTGGCTGAGTTACTGAGGATTATTGAGCATGTAACAAAATACACAAGTGATCTGCAAAAACAGTATGTATACGAGGTTTTTGTGTGCTTGCATTGCTGTTGACAGCCACTTTGCCTGCAGATGTCAGAGTGCAACATTGAGGGACCAATATAAATATTTGTAAAAATGAGCAATAACAGTCCTGTCTGTGTAGAAATGTTGGTTCCGTCTTAACCCATATATTACCTTGCCAGATTCATTAGCTGTAACACAGCAGTTGTAATGACACATGTAACAGTGCAGCCTCTGGTGCAGAAGGTCTTATTAAACACAAAGTTTTATGAAACACATGCAGTGTCTGCATGAGCAGACCGAATGCTTCGTAACATTTGCCTGACATTTGCCTTGTGCTCCTCGTAAGCACTGGGCTGATGATGATTTTGATGATGAGCAGGTCTTACCACTCGGATGAATTAGGTGTGCTGGATCTGCACTCCACAGCACAATAAACTTGCTTAGATTGCAGGACAGTTGCAGCTTAGTTTCTGTTTGAGAATTAGTTTCTATTTGTGGTGGTAAGTTGACGCACCATGAGGGGAGAATAAAGTGGAGTTGAAAAGAGCTGCATCTTTGCACCACCAGAGAAACAGAACCAACCAGAGAAACAGAAACTGCATCTTTGCAATGCAGTGCTCCAGAATTAAATACGCTTTTCAGTTCCCTGCTGTCATCTGAACCATCTGCTTGCATCATAAATACAACCTGTAATTTGTATAATTAGTAATAATAGTAATACTGATAACAATATCAGCAGCAGCTGTAATTAAGGGAAGGTTAATGAAGGGATCTCCTATGCATCATTCCTTACCATTACAGGCATCCTAAGTTGACGTTGAGAAGAGAAACGCCCAAGCAGGTCTCCTGCCAGAGGCTTCAGTAGAGTGTGATAATTTGCACTTGATGTCTGCGATATACTCATTTACTGCATCCCACAAAGAACAAGCTGCAACATATAGAGTATATTTTAAATAGCGCCCACCAATAAAATACATTCAGAACATTAACTGAAAGGGCAGATCCAGCATTGTTATGAAATGCCAAAAGCCTGTTCTTGATATCAGCAGCAACGATGGTTTGTATGACAAGGACCAGCTGCTTGAAATGGAGGCCTGGGTTCTAGTCCTTGGTGGAGCATCAGACGTCAAGGTCTGGTGGCGCGTTCATAGAAACCTGAAATGAACCGACATCCGGTTTAGGCTCCAACTTCACAATTCTCCATTCTTCTTTCTTCATCTCACCACAACTGCACCCACTGCGTAAACGTTGCACTTTTTTTGTGTCGGTCTTGTATATAAAATCACGATAATTAAAGACATTTTCACAATACACAATATCTAGCAAAGACAAAGTATTTAGTAAAGAGATTTTTATTCAAATTTTCATTTTTATTTTCATCCAATGAAACAGGCCTAATTACAGTCTTTATAATGAAACATGCAGTTGGTCAGTGTCCTTTAATCACTGACCATATCCTTGATATACTCGGAAAAATTTATTATCTGTCACGATAACATTTATCACAATACAATAAAATATTGTCATATTACCCACCCCTACCAGAACATGTTAAGAGTGACATGATCTTGGCCATTCATTTCTTCTTCTTCTTCTTTCGGCTTCTCCCTTTATCAGGGGTCACCACAGCGAGTTAAACGTTTCCACCTCACCCTGTCCTCCACGTCCTCTACTCTCACCCCAACTCCCTGCATATCTTCATTCACCCACAACCAAATAACTCCTCTTTGGGTCTTCTCTCCGTCTCTTGCCTGGCAGCTCCCATCTCCAACATCCTCCTACCAATATATCCACTATCCCTCCTCTGCACATGTCCAAACCATCTCAGTCTTCCCTCTCGAATTTTGTCTCCCAATTTTCCAACCTGTGCTGTCCCTCTGATGATCTCATTCCTAATCCTGTCCACCCTAGACACTCCTAAAGAGAACCTCAACATCTTAAGTTCTGCCACCTCCAGCTCTGCTTCCTGTCTCTTTGTCAGTGCCACTGTCTCTAACCCATACAACAAGGCTGGTCTCACTACTCTCTTAATCTTGGCCATTCACATATTCCATATTAAACTCTTACTACTGTACCACATCAACCCAGCCAGTGTGTCCACAATACTTTATTTACGTTCATCTGTCTTTATTTGTTCTGTTACTTGTGGGTCTATAAACTCCTCATTCTCAATTTGTTCAGAACCTTGTGTATGAAATTACACAGCTTGTAATAGAGATGCACCAGGTCGTTTAGGGAGAGCTCCGTTGTGGGAGCATGTTTAGTTTGTTAGTAATCACTTGCTGCATCCTGGTGTGTTTCCTTTACCATAGGGACCAATACTTGTCTGAGAAAACTTGAATAGGAGACCTTAGGGATTATGGGATATTCAAAAGTGCTTTTTTTAAGGGATCGTAATTTGGACGTCAAAGATCATTATTCTGAAATCTGCCAAATTAGACAGTGGTTTCCTAAAAATGTTGAAGCAGCAATTTTACAGATATTGTGGACTGAGGAAAGTGTCTTTTAATACCATATGTGAGCCATAAGTGTCTGATTTGAGCTTGTGCAGCTGCAGTTCCAATAAAGCCGGGATCCATTGGGCAGGTCAGAAAGGGCAAGGCGCAGTCTGTAATTTCTTCCTCCTACATCTCGAGCAATCTCCAGCATCGCAGCGTTACAGGAGTCGGAAGTTACCTGATATGATTAGAGCACGGCTTTGCTGCTTCATCTTTATTGTGGTGAAGTCTCCCCTCCTACAGCCTGCCAGGCAGCCGGTGCTGTGGCTAATTAAAATAATCCTCTCTCTGCTCTCGATTTGGCTTTCATTACGGCAGTATGCCTCAAATTGAAAATAAATTTATAGATAAATGCTTTTACTGCACTGACAAATGATACAGCTGTAGCTCAAAGCGTCACCTTGTTTATTTCGGGAATGAAATGAAATGGGAGAAAACAAAAGAACCGAGGCAGTGAGAATGCAGAGAGATTAATAACCCCCACTGCCTCACTTGAAAATCAAGTTACAAATGATTGGCTCTTCAAATAATCCCTCCTCATTATTGTAATTATAGATGCAATATTATGTTGTGAATTAAGTATTCATTTCAGATTAAGGAGGGATTGGATCTTGTTGTGGGAAGGCACAGAGCTCTGACAGAAGAAAATCTCTCCAGCAGCTGACTGTCTTCTAAGTCTGTCTTATGTTCACTAGGTTTTTGTCATGCAATAATACTCGTGCACTCTCTCTTCATATCAACATACAGAAATGTACAGACAAACACACGTGTAGTTGCAGTTGTGCATTAGTTATGTGGTCATATATTGGCTCCCTGTCTGTTCTACTGTACCTTAGCAAATCCCGCAGTGACGAGTCATATAGAATGTGCCACTGAGACACCATAAGCCTTTCACATGCATAGCGGTGATAAGCGCTAGCCATTTTTATCAGCCAATTGTCCCCCACCATGCCAACCCCTCCCCATTTCTGGCTGCCAGGCCCCTTCCCCCTTCTCACTTGCTCATGTACATCCCTGGCACTGATTCTACATATCCAGTCCTGCTTCATGGCACAGGCTTGTTTCCTCAAAATCAAATTGCTTTTGTTTGTTGCACTCTACCCTGGCAATTATGCCAATTACAGCCTGGTGGTGTTGTCAAACATGCCAGGGGATTTGTGACACGGTCAGAGGTTTTTGAGACCCTCACCGTGACCTGCTCTGTAATGTAGCTAACTAGAAAGAAATCAAAGCATTTTAATGGAGAGAAACAGCACGGCTCTGTATATTACCTGTTCTGCTGCAGGGTTTAAAGTTTGCATGGGTTTTCTTCTTCATCACTTCTTTACTACCTGTAGCAACAACAATTAGCAGTCGGAATAAAATTAAAATCGGAAAATCGTTCCAGCAGTTTGGGGATCAGACATGTACCACTTGGGTTTCCCTGTACACGATTTCAAACTGGAAATCATCATTTAGGATCAGAGATGCCCAGTCACCAGGTTCTTTCAACTGAAATTACACGGCTGGGGTTCAGGTGGAAGAGAGATGACTGAAATACTAGTATTAGCATGTTTTAATTTTTAAACAAAGGTGTCAGTGTATCAAACATACCACTTTACAGATCATTTCAGCATTAATGAGAGTTCACTCACTAGTCCCTTAACCTGGGTTGGTCATGGAGGGCGTGTCCTTATCGTGTGTCTTGGGCAAAAGTAGCCTGGCATAGCCCATCCCTCTCCTGGGCCAACCAGCATCACATACACATTCATACTGGGCCAATTTTGAGCAACCAATTAACCTATTGCATGTCTTTGGAATGGATAGGAAACTGGAGTACCCAGAGTAAACCCACGCAGACAAGGGGAGGACATGCAAACTCCATTAATGAGTTAACTGTGGTGAAAACGCAACTGTTTCCTTCTCCACTGTGTGCTCACATGCATAATGATAGCTTGCAATGCAGTGAGGCACATGAACGCTTGCGGTCTGTTGTCTGAGCCTGAACCAAAGTCAGAGTCTATGTTTAACCATGTGCACTTTGTTTTGAGCCATGATTTAACATTATTGCTGCTCGAACTCAATAAGTAAAGATTTATTACACGATAATCATTGTGTCACGGTATGAAAAATGGGGTCTGTTTGCGTAAGTCACATTAGCAGGTGGAAAATGATGTGTTAGTACAGTTTTATGATATGAGTCAATACAGTTTTATGTTCTAGTGAGAAAAAACATTTCAGTACGAGTGTGGGTGGCACGGTGGCGCAGCAGTTAGTGTGGTTGCCTCACAGTTCCAGCGTCCCCAGTTTGATGCCGACCTCGGCTCTATTTGTGTGGAGTTTGCATGTCCTCCCCATGACTGTGTGGATTTAATCCAGGTTCTCCTGTTTTTTCCCCCACAGTACAAATACATGTTAGGTTAATTGGTTACTCTAAATTGGCCAGATCTGAGTATGTATGACTGGTTTCGATGTAACCTGTTGCAAATAAATATTGATGCTGAAAGTGATGTTAAATAAATGTTAAGTAAATGTGTATTATTTTGTATATTTCACAATTTAACCCTATGTAAAGTTTTTTTTTATTTCAAAATAATATATTAATAATAAATTCATTTTGTTTTAGGAAATTAGTGTCATTTTTATCACGGTTCAGGCTTCTGAAGCCGGAGGGCGGCGCACTATCGGTTCATATACGCACTTTCTCTCGCTGTTTTTGGAGAGTTTTCAGTAGCATTTTTGAAAGGGCTTAAAGGTACGACTGGTCCTAAAAGAGGATCAGCCGAGTAGAGTCAGGAGGCTCGAGGTGAACGTTGCCAGGGAATTAGATAGGCAGGGAAAGCTTATCGCTACTGACCTCTCTTGATCCATTTTTGGCTGCGTTCCTCAGCCACCGCTTGCCGCAGCCGATCTGCTGTTGTTTTTGTTCCCCTCGGCATTTCCCGGCCAGTCCGTGCCTCAGTACTCCTTCCTCCCCGTTGGGAGCCCCTTTATTCCCGCTGATCGTCCGTATTCCCTACGTGTGCGCTTATTGCGGCGCGTGGAAGCCGCCTCGGAGTCCCGCTCCGTTTGCCGAGGTCCGGCATGTGCGCATGCGCCTTCCGTCGGACGCTTCGGCTTCTCTCGAGTCTCTCCGGAGACGTCCGTGCTGCGCCTGCGCAGTCCCCCTCAACTCTCGCTGAGTAGCGATCTCGTTTTGTTCCTTGTTTCTCGTTTATTATCTTACCTAACTATCCGCACCTCGGGCGCGTGTTCTGTTATATCCGCTCCTTTTGGAAACCTTCCTTGTAAGCCTAGTTCGGCGTTTATCTCTTTAGTTTGAGTCCGTTCTAATCGGCTCTTCTGTCTGCCCTTACGCCCATAGTAAATTTCTCCCCCTGCTCCTCTTGTGGCCAGATGGTGTAGTGGTAACTTACTTGCCATCCGTACCCGTGACGCTCGGTTCGAATCCCGACCACGACTCTTCCCGCAAGTGTGGCATCTCACTTGCTGGCTTGGCCGCATCCTCTCTACTATATACCTGAGTGTGTATATATATATATTGCTTTTGGGGCTACATATTTATATATATATATTCGCTTCTGTCTCCTCCTGCACTTGGGTCCTCCCCCTCCTGCAGCTTCCCCTCGACCAGTATTCCGCTTGCTGGTCGAATCATAACAATTTTCATTTTAGTTTAGTTTTGAGTCAAGTGTACTTTAATAAGTCATACTCTAATCCAGACCAATCAGTGACCAGTCAGTTATTTAATGTTGCTCCCATGACTTTGATAGAGCATTCCTATTTATATAGATAAAGAAATATGCTTCAAATTTACCCTCCTCAAACACTGACGCACATAACCATAAACATGTATACATTCTCATGTCCCGGCAGTGTGAGGTCATGACAGTGAACTCCCATAATGACATCATTTGCTTTTGTGTAGCTGAGTTGCTTTTGAAAATGTATGATACATTTATGCAGGAAACAAAATGCTTCACATATTACTTGGTGGGGTATTTGTGCTCAATATATCTGTGCTGCTGTGCATTAAATGAAGCCTTACTTTTGTCTGTAACATATATTTGTAGAATTCTAGCAGTGGAAAAGTCTAGCAAAGCTGAATCGAGTTTGCTCCAGGTCAGGGTGTTTATCCTCCTTCCTCTGAGGGTGTCTTAGGTTTAATCTTCATTGTGGTATCTTAGTACCTGGATATATCTTGCTTCTTTTCAGGAGCATTGCCCTCCCTTAACCCTCTCTGTGTTGTGTAATTAGTTTATCTTTAGTGGGAAAACAAGGGGAGCAACATGTCTGTTAAACCATTTGGGAAGCTCTGAGTATTTCTCTGCACTGCAGACTGGTGATAGCAGTTAGTCATAAGGGCTGCTAACAGAACGGTGTTGCGTTTCCCTTTTGGAGTTAATATTCAGTTTAGGAAAATGGTCCAGTGTTACAAGAACACAGTGGGAAAGTGCTAGCCATGTTGTTCACACGTAATACACAAGGAACCCTGCCAACGTTCGAGTAAAAGTATCTTGCCAGATGAATTAATGCAAATTCAATATGATGAAAATCAAGAACTGAACTTAGAAACTACTTCCACTGAGATTAAAGAAATAGTGCTGCCAAACAAAATCTAATTTCCAGGATTTTCCACCAGCCTCAAATGCAGGCAGTCGGCCTAAACATGTTTGGAGTCTGACGTTGGCTTCTTTAGTTTTGCAGTGGAGCTCTGGAGCTGTTGTTGCTGTCGAGTACTGGAAAACAATCTCATTCCTAACCCTTAACAGTGTAAATAATACAGTTTCTCACCTCTGCAAATGCTTTTTGTTCATGATGAAGATGCAAATTGGGTAGCCATTAGATACAACTGTGTACAATGACTGAACTGTAGCAGTGAAGAGGATGTATCTACAAGAGAAATTAGAGACCAAGTCTGAGTCCGCCGCTCATAGCATGTGTGTAAAACACTTTTATTGGATTATCATTAACGTTTTATTAGAAATTAGAATATTTAACATACAAAACCTACCTAACTGTCCTGCTTTTGCATTCGCCCAGCAAGTGTGCTTATGACATTATTCATTTTAAATCTCAAAATGACTAATTGTCTATACACACACACAATGAAATATACAAAACAAGGGCGGCACAGTGGAGCGGTGATTTGTGTTGAATAAATGGACCTAATTACACATACAACACATATGGTGCTGTATATCAGCCCTAATGCTGCTAGTGCAATGCAGCACCAATAATAGTACATTTACATTTACAGCATTTAGCAGACACCCTTATCCAGAAGGACTTACAATTGGTACAATCTTACAATCCAAGCAATTGTGGGTTAAGGGTCTTGCTCAAGGACCCAACAGTGGCAGCGGTGGGATTTGAACCCTTGATCTTCTGGTCCAGAGTTCAGTACCTTAACCACTAGACTACCACAGTCCCATAGTACTACCATAGTACTGTTACTGTAATTTTCCATTGCTAATCAATGTGGAGCTTTGCCTGCTATTTGGCTTGCCCTCATCAGTGGCCTGGCTCCAAAATCTGTGTGTGATTTACACAGCTATTAAATGAGATGCTTCTGCTACAGGATATATTATTGGACCTTTCAATTACCCAGAAGATACTCACATTCATTTCCATCACCTCGCTCCAAGAATTCTGGCCTCATACACCGATCAGCCAAAACATTCCAACCATGCACAGAGAATATCTCATTACAGCTGTGCATGTTAAACTCTGGGACATTAAAGGGTAAGTGAACAGTCAATAGGGTGGCACCGTGGTGCAGTGGTTATCACTGTCGGCTCGTAACTCCGAGATCCCCGGTTCGATCCCGACCCTAGTGTGTGCCGCCTGTGTATTGCTTGCCCGGGAAAATTCAAATTTCAGAGTATGGTTTCTAAATGTGCATTTATGTTCATTAGCAGATTCCCTTCGTAAGGTTGAAATACCGTACGTCGAGCTAATCTAACACTGGGAATACCTACATTGGCTGATTGGCGTATTTAACTGACGTATATACAGGGGTTAGACAATGAAACTGAAACACCTGTCATTTTAGTGTGGGAGGTTTCATGGCTAAATTGGACCAGTCTGGTGGCCAATCTTCATTAATTGCACATTGCACCAGTAAGAGCAGAGTGTGAAGGTTCCATTAGCAGGGGTAAGAGCACAGTTTTGCTCAAAATATTGCAATGCACACAACATTATGGGTGACATACCAGAGTTCAGATGGTTTGATGAACATGCAAGTGAAGTTGAACATCTCCCATGGCCTGCACAGTCACCAGTTTATTAGTAAATAGTACATATTATTGAGCCACTTTGGGGTGTTTTGGAGAAGCGAGTCAGGAAACGTTTTCCTCCACCAGCATCACGTAGTGACCTGGCCACTATCCTGCAAGAAGAATGGCTTAAAATCCCTCTGACCACTGTGCAGGACTTGTATATGTCATTTCCAAGACGAATTGACGCTGTATTGGCCACAAAAGAAGGCCCTACACCATAGTAATAAATTATTGTGGTCTAAAATGACAGGTGTTTCAGTTTCATTGTCTAACCCCTGTAAACTATTCTGTGACACACCTCAAATATACTGCTTAGGAGTTTTTCATTTGTGTTTTGGACATAAAATATCCCAATGTTAACAGGAATACTTAAAGTTTGTGACATTTGGCTGGTGCGCATGCTGGTCCTCCGTGAAACTACAGCTTACTACAGTGTAGCTTTTATTAAAAAAAAACTGGGTGAGGGTTAGGAGGAGTTCAAGGCATTATTTAGCTACAGTATTAGAAGGAAATGGTAATGCCCCACAAACACAGTGAGGGCAGGGGGAGGGTGAAAATGAGAATCTTAACAATTTCCAGACCTCATGGGAACTGTTTTAAGGAAGTGGAAGCAGAGTGTGGGCTTGATGCCTCTGGGGTTGTAATGCTAGATGCCACTTTGTGGAAATTGACAAATAGCAGTGAAAGATTGTCTGAGACAATAGCGAGCTTCCATGGTTATTAGAAAACATTCGATTCAGAGTGGATTTCAGGAGGCTTATCTAATTAAAAAGCAAGGTCGCAAGAAGCAGACGCTTTACTTGAAGTGATTTCTAGGATGGTGAAGCATATTCATGGCATGGTAATTATTGGGAAGTGAACGTCAAAAGAGTTCACAAGATTGGAGTAAGACTCCATTTCCAACCAACTATTCAGCCCACTCTGTCACTATTTTATTTATCAGCCTTTTGGTTTTGATAAGGAAAAAAGAGCTGTCAATCAGCCTGACTAATGGAACGTGTGTTTTGTAATTCACTCGTAGAGAAAGGTGAATCACAAAAGCCTGTGCAACCTTTTTGACACACACATACACACACACACCAGCACTGACAGGCAAGCTTGGTTATTTGACAGCCTGAGAAGTTAAAAATACCCAGCCTCCTGGTAAATTAGATGTATCATTTGGCTTCTATAGTGGGAGATGAATGTGTATATGAATGTGCCTGCCACACCGTGACACGGGGCCTATAAATTAGCCCCCTTGTTGTATCTATCTTACGGAGCATAAATGGAATTGTAACTAGACAATGCAGTATGTAACAGAGCAGATTGTTTCTCGTTTTTTATTCACTAGTGCAAAGTAGCCTATGTAAGTCTGGGTACATATCTCGTAGGCATCGGGCCGATTAATCATAGCTTTGCTACAGTACATTGTACAGTATCACTCTCAGAGCTCCTAATGTTACATTCCTGTCAGACACTAACTCTGACATCATGGTCAATATGAGTAAAGCATTCGGGAAGGTGGGGTTGCCACCACAGCAGTCTCTCTTCCCTCAGACGAACAAGGCAACTCTATGAATCGCTGTCTGTGCCATCACAGACAATTGTGTTCGATGACACTGAGTAGCAGCCAGCACAGCTGTCTGAGAGTCATGTATCCTAGCCTCCGGAGCTAGCTGATTTTCAGTAAACTGTGAGTGTTACACTGAAAGTGCTGGGCTATGGGACTGTCTTGCTGTGAAGTAAGTAAAGACATTTTGATGCGAGTGCCTGACAAATGTGAGACGATTTGAGGTGATTTGTTTACCTTTAAATGCTCCAAAGGACCATTACTTATTTATCAATAGCTGACTTGGAGGAATAACAGCAGAACAAGATCTGCACAGACTGTATGGTATTAACTGGAATACATGTGAATGTGTTCACTTAGACCACTGAGGTCTTAAACGTTGTAGTAATTTATAAAAGGAAATAAAATCCTCTGAACGTTACAGTTGTAAACAGCTGGTCATCTTAACAGCCAGTCAATGCTGTGAATCAACGAGTATAGGCGGGAGTTAAGGAGGCAAAGTCTGTCGTTTGTGTGTGTAACTACTTTTACTGGCCTGGATGTGTGCTCGCTTACTTGTTAGCTCATGTTTGGACTAGAGACTGTTCTTGGTTGATGTGTTTAGAGACCTTTTGTGCAATTTACTCATGCTTGTGTGTATGACTTTCCACTGCTTATTTGTAACAAGCTGTAAATGGCGTTCGTAAGTGTGTCTGCCTGTCCTATTGTAAGTAGTACTCCTTTGTCCCCCTCAACTACCTGTGTATTCTCTCTATCATGTATCTATATAAATTGGTTCACATTCACTCGTTGAGTCTCTGTTTCATCTGGCTGATTTTCTGTGTTGTTTGTAATACTGTCTATCAATGCGTTTCAAACAAACGTTTCCAACAATCCGTCAAACGATATTGTCAGGTAAGGTACTTAAGGTACTGGACTATGGATCAAAGGGCACAGGGTTCAAATCCCACCTCTGCCAATCTGCCACTGTTGGGTCATTGAGTAAGACCCTTAACCCACAATTGCTTGGATTGTAAGATTGTATCAGTTGTACGTTGCTCCGGATAAGGGTGTCTGCTAAAATGACATAAATGTAAATGTGGTGGCCTAGCGGTTAAGGCACTGGACTATGGACCGAAAGGCACAGGGTTCAAATCCCACCTCTGCCAACCTGCCACTGTTGGGTCCTTGAGCAAGACCCTTAACCCACAATTGCTTGGATTGTAAGACTGTATCAATTGGAAGTCTGGATAAGGGTGTCTGCTAAATGACATAAATGTAAGTGTCAGGTCCATGACACCATACTCTTAAGTGTTACTGCTTATCATTACACAGGGTCATAACAGCGCATTGCTGCATTTTCTATAATTATTGAGAAATGCCATAAATTAAAAATACGGTTGCATTGGTGATGCTGTGTAGATGGTAGCGTTCCACTTGTGTTTTCAGCAGTATCACTGTGATGCATTTACGTATCATTTACACTTTATATTTACAGCAGCAAAAAAAAGACTGTGACTATGGTAAATGTCCAGTCAACGCCCATTTTGGGCCACCGTCCTGTTTCACAGAAAGTAATGCGTTTGTTAAATGGCGCATACCTATAATATAATTGTATAGAATCAAATAATTGAATATTTGCACCAGCCTGGTTGACATACACAGTAAATGACCATGTGTCACTTTCTTTTTGCATTACCTTTAGCCTGTTCTATGGTCATTTTTAGCCATATGTTCATAATTCTGGACAGTCCACATAGCTGAGCAGTAATTGCTCCCTGGTGCTAAATGACCGGTTACACAGACTGTAGTGGGTGGAAAGCAGTGCCTTAAAACCCTGGCAGAGGCTCTTAGGTTAATGTGCTAAACAAACTGAATATCATTGGGAGCCTGCCGATGCTGAATCCCATATCTGCTCCCTCCCTCAGAGTGAGAGACTCTTCCACATATGTTACTTTCTCATTAGAGCCAATTAAGGCTCCTAGCCCTCTCCCCATAAATGCTCAGAAATGCCCTTTTTCCTCACTCTGTGGGATTTTTTTCACCATTTTACACCCTCTCTCGCCTTTTGTTAAGTCTCTGCCTTTATTATGCAATACATCTTCCCATTCCCTGTCAGCAAAGGAGACCAAAGTGGCCTGGACCTTCTAAACACCAGCACAAGCTGTCCGTTCTCACAGTCACGGACAGGCTGTTTACACAGGCAGTGCTGCCACACAACATTGATTCTTTAATGAACTTTCACTTAATGGCTTGTTGCTGACAACCAGACAGCCTTGTTTGCTTTATTTAAATGTTCGATTTCATCCAACGGAGCATTCTTGTATCTTAAGCCACCAAAGAAATCAAATCTTTTCTGATGTGTATAGGCAGGAGAGAAAAGCCTGTTCTACCTTATTTACACAGCAAGGCGCCTGGCCCAGCATCTGAATTTTGGGAATGCAGTGTTCACTCTATATTTGGCTTGCACTGGAGTGGATTAGGAACTCTGTACTGCAAACCCATGGGATTCTGGCACACACAACAAGGGGGAAGTGCTGTTTGCATCCAAGCTATAACAAATAACTGCGCATTTCAAAATCATCTGTAATTTCAAGCATTCAAATATATGAGAAAATTTTGCTTTGATGTACAAATCCACGATTCAGCAGAGATTACACCCCCAAAGGTTAGGACTTGCTAATTACAGGAGATTGGTTTTACATTTATAACGAGGAAAAGGCGAGCCCTAATAAGTAAGGGGATCCATAAAGGCAGAGGATTAGCTGATATGATAAGAACAATTCATTATAATTGTTTTGGCGAGATAACTGGTGAAGGTTTTAGCAGTCTGACACATGGTGTGTATCGTGGTTAATGCCTTCAGCTGTATTCAGTGATGTGCTGTAGGAATATGAAAAGATTCCAGAAGTTATGAGTCTACTAGGATTTTTGCCATGTAAACTAAAAAAATAATAGCTTTGAGATTCATATGTTCAGTAAATATGAAATAACTGCATAGAACTATAGTGCAATTTGTATTAATTACAGATTTAATTGGCAATGTCACTGACTGGTTTGACTACATGGTTCTCCATGCATTATTTATCAGTGATGGACATTTCAGTAAAATATTGACATTTTGGCTTAAGAAGGTTATTTATAGAGTTGGGAAATATGGCCCAATATTGACCTCGATATTTAAAACAAAATAGAATTTTAATATAACATATTCTATTATTATACACTCAACAATCAGTTCATTAGGTACACATTCTTGTATCTACACTCATTGTCCATTGTATCAGTTCCACTTACCATATGGAAGCACTTTGGAGTTATACGATTACAGACTGTAGTCTGTTTCTTTACATACATACTTTGTTTGTCCCCTTTACTCTTGACTTGTTGTCTAATGGTCATGACACAGGATGTCAGGACCACCACAGATCAGGTACTATTTGGGTGGAGGATCATTCTCAGAACTGCAGTAATACTGATGTGGTGGGGGTGTGTTAGTGTGTGTCAAGCTGGTGTGAGTGGATCAGACAGAGTTTTTAAACACCTCACTGCTACCGTTGGACTGAAAATAGTACACATACCAAAAATGTCCAGCCACCAGCATCCTGTAAGCTGCACCCTGGGAGCACTGATGAAGGATTAAAGGGTAACTAACACAAACTGTGCAATAGCAGATGTCTTTGACTTGTCTAAAAGGTGGAGTAATATGGTAGATGTCTCTAATAGAGTGTGCAGTGAGTGAACACTATAAAAACTCAAACGGCACTGATGTGTGGTATCCAATTTTACCAGCTCAACACACAAACACAACATCACCAGTTTTATGTTTTGGTGTAACAAGGACCAGAAAAGGAGGTTTATTTAACATAACTTCACATAGTTGTTAAGAAAAACTTTATTGTAATAACATTTTTTTTACACAGCTTAAAAATAGTGCCATATTTTTGAAGCTGTGTTTAATTCATCTGATCCCAAAGTCTTTCCATTTCATTTTTATTAAAATGTGTGTATATATTATAAAGAGAATAAGAGTTTAGCAATAAACCTGTTTCTTGTACTGGTTTGCATTGCAGTAATTCTCTGCTGTGAGTACATGGACAGTGCATGCACTTTTATACCTTTATTCCTGGTCCATTGCTCCCCACCCCAATGCCTTTCACCAACTCTGCCTTCACTCCTTGATAGTTAGATTTAGGGATAATCTGACCCCTCTTCGTATGTACCTAAATTAAACAAGTCCGCACACAGTGGATGTTTGTACCGCCAGAGGAAACACAATTTCATCTCCTAATGAGTGTGCCAAGAGGGGTGCCAGCCACAGGGGGTCCTGCAAAGGGCCTACACTTCAACCCTCATTAGTCAGGGGCGTTTGCATTCTCTCAAACTGAAAAAAGCCTCCCAGGATGAGGTTAGCTTATTGTACTGCCCATTTACCCCTCAGTCTGTGGTTTGGATACCCACTGTTTGTTTTGTCTACTTTTCCAGAGGCTAGCTGCAAGGCCTTCCCTCCAACATCATGTTATGGAGGTTGCGATAGCATTTACACCAGTGGCCTATTGCTGGACACAGAGTTTCAAAAATGCCTTTTTATTGTCCTCTTTGGTCACCTCTAACTCTGTAATTTCAAGGAGTTTTATGAGTTGGTGTTTTAAGACCTTGTAAAGGACTATACATTCTGTTATTAAAGTTCTAAGAAAGACTCAGCTCCTCAACATGCCTGTTTTTGTCTGCACGTATGGAGTTCTGCACCTCATGCAGCCTTTAATTGACGTTGGGGGCAGAGGTGGGTAGAGTAGCAAAAATATTATTCAAGTAAATGTACTCTTATATATAATTTTCTTCAGTAAAAGTACTTATTCGAATAATTACTTGAGTAATTAACATTCTCTTTCCAGCTATATATATATATATATATATATATGTATATATAGATAGGTAGATAAAATTAAATTAAAATTAAATTTAAGATTAAATTTAGCTGAGGTTGAGAGTGCATAGTCTCCCTGCAACACTTTGTCCATCACATATTGATGTTGTATTTATAGTGCTGGTAAATTGTTTTATATCTGAAATGTATCTCCCTAAAAGAGAACATTACCACATACAAATTTACATTTACAGCACTTAGCAGATGCCCTTATCCAGAGTGACTTACAAGTTCTACAGTTCAAGCAATCGTGGGTTAAGGGCCTTGCTTGGCCGAGGTGGGATTTGAACCATAGACCTTCAGGGTCATGGTCCCGTACCTTAACCGCTATTCTACCGCAGTCTCAAATGTCTTTGCTTATTGTTGATCCCATGAAGTGAGACATATCAATAAACGTTTAAATGTCACATCAGTAACCCTGGAATAGCCCTCAACTGTATTGCATTCCACATTTGTTTGTGAGGAGATGTACCATGTGTAGATGTGTTTTACAGTAGAGGACTAAGCCTCAGAGTACACGTGCAGCTCATATGTCTGTTTTTCTTTTGAGGGCTACAGCGACCCTCTACGCTGTGTGCAAATAAATCCATACTGCTTTGTGAGCTACTGCTGCTTGACCCATGCCCTGTGCTGGACAATGTGGACTGCTGGTATTAATGAGGCAACACGGGGAGCATGCAGGGGCACTTCCTGGGATTTGCTGCCAGGCAGCTGAATCTAAGAGCCTTTTCCTCCCTGCAGCACATAGCTGTGGCTCTGTATTCAAGGCTTTAGGGAATGTGTTTATGCAATCATTAGTCTTGCTGCTCTGAAGCAAGGATTAGTGCTTCATGTCTCATTCACAGCACGTCGCTGAAATAGCTTCAACCAAAGGTAGCACTAAGACACACACAGCACTGACATAACACCTGTAAGCATGGCAGTCATGGGCGCACACAGAGAAGAACGTCATGCAACAAACACTCACAAAGATGTGCCCATGCACTCAGTGACCTCCTTCTGCAGCCATGCAAATTGAGGGATTTGGCACTTTGTGCCTGGATGCATAATCCCCCCCTTGCTGAATGGAAGCAGGCCAGAGTTCACAAGGCTAAGAAAACAGTGGTGCAGAAGGCAATATCATGCTGTAAGCAGTGTGTAAACTCTGCTTGACAGCACAGAGAGTGAAGCCACTTCTCACACTGCATGGTCTTGGTTAGCAAAGGAATGTGTGTAGTGGTGTAGAAAGGAGAAATGCAACGTTTATACCCAGCATGCATTTAATGAAGGACTGACATCTTCATTTGATTGAAATTGATTTTTGTTCGGCATAGAGCCACAGACACAGCAGACACTGGCTCTTTGCATCTTGATTTAAGGCATGACCGATCTGAAACTCATTGTGTCAGTTAGTAATTTATCCATGACTTTATCACTTTTTTCACGTTACATGTTGCAGTCTTGTGCTAAAATAAAAAAATAAAATAAAATAAAATAAAAAATTCACCTTCATTCTGCACCCAATGCCTGTAATGACAAACTGAAAACAAAATATTTAGATTTTTTTGCAAATGTATTGAAAAGGAAACACTAAAATATTGCATTGCCATAACATTGCATAGCATTCAGACCCTTTACTCAGTACTTAGTTGAAGCATCTTTGGCAGCGATTACATCCTCCAGGCTTCTTGGGTAT
Organism: Ancistrus triradiatus; assembly: GCA_025084515.1. Taxonomy (NCBI): domain Eukaryota; kingdom Metazoa; phylum Chordata; class Actinopteri; order Siluriformes; family Loricariidae; genus Ancistrus; species Ancistrus triradiatus. The sequence goes on from JAJAGP010002061.1 coordinate 88,321, forward strand.
GATGCCACAAGGTTTGCACACCTAGATTTGGGGATTTTCTGCCATTCTTCTCCGCAGATCCTCTCAATCTCTGTCAGGTTGGATGGGAACTATCGGTGGACAGCCTCTTTTATGTCTCTCCAGAGATGTTTGATTGGGTCCAAGTCAGGGCTATGGCTGCAGCACTCAAGGACATTCACAGATTTGTCCCTAAGCCACTCCTGTGTTGTCTTGGCTGTGTGCTCGGGGTCATTGTCTTACTGGAAGTTTAACCTTCAGCCCAGTCTGAGGTCCTGAGTGCTCTGGATCAGGTTTTCATTAGGAACATCTCTGTACTCCATTCAGCTTTCCCTCAACCCTGGCCATTCTCCCTGTCCCAGTTACTGAATAACACTCCTACAGTATGATGCTGCCACAACCATGCTTCACTGTAGGGATGGTATTTGCAGGTGATGAGCAGTGTCTGGTTTTCTCCAGACATGATGCTTAGAATTAAGGGGGAAAAAGTTCAATCTTTCATTAGACCAGAGAATTTTGTTTCTCACAGTCTGAGAGTCCTTTAGATGTTTTTTTTGCAAACTCCAAGCAGGCTTTCATGTGTTATTAACTGAGGAGAGACTTCTGCCATAAAGTCCAGATTGGTGGAGTGTTACAGTGATGTTTGACCTTCTGGAAGTTTTTCCCATCTGCACACAGGATCTTTGGAGCTCAGCCAGTGTCCATTGAGTTCTTGGTGACCTCTTTTACCAAGGCCCTTCTTCCCCGATTACTTAGTTTAGTGGGGCGAACAGCTCTGGGAAGAGTCCTGGTTGTTCCAAACTTCTTCCCTTTAACAATTATGGAGGTCACTGTGTTATTGGGAACTTTCAGGAAAGCAGAAATTTTTTGTAGATGTCTCCAGATCTGTCTTTGAGCTCTACAGCCAGTTCTTTCCTCCTCATGGCTTGCTTTTTGCTCTGATATGCATTGTTAGCTGTGACACCTTATATATACAGATGTGCATCTTTCCAAATCATGTCCAATCAACTGAATTTACCACAGGTGGATGCAGTCAAGGTGTAGAAACATCTCAAAGATGTTAGGAGGAGAAATAGGAGGCCCCCAGAGCTAAATTTCAATTGTCATAGTAAAGGGTCCGAATATTATGTCCATGCAAAATTTTATTTCTTCCCTTTTAATAGATTTGCAAAAAAAAATCTAAAATTTTTATTGAGTGCAGATTGATAGAGGAAACTTGATTTTTGTTTTTTTTTGTTGTTGTTTTTTTGAGCACAAGGCCTCAACATAACAAAATGTGAAAAAGTGAAAGGGTCTGAAGAGTCTCCAGATGTATTGCACATTTACACTTCAGGTATAAAGCAACAAGTACAATTCAATCCTCCAAACTTAATTTAGAGCTGCTTTTTAGTGGTTCTTTGTGGATAGATAACGTGTCTTCCTTGTGTGGACCTTGTCCATCTCAACTGCTAGCTAACTCTATTCTAAATCTATTAATAGTAAAAACATAGTATACATTTTGTGGTTGGCCCAAGCAGAGGTCGGCAAGTTACATACTTCCTATTACTTTTCTCCATTACATTTACTTCAGTAACTTTTCTAAACAAAAGTACATCCTAAGGTAATCTTTTTTTGATCAAACTTTTATTTGAGTAAATTTGTAAAGACGTTCTCTAAAGTAGCTTCTAGTGTTTTAAATGCTGGTTTCCTGTGCTGAATTGTAAATGTCTGAACATTATCTGAATCGTTATCTGAATATCAGTCGTTCAAACCAAATGCAGTGTGCAGAGCACAGAATTATGAAGGCAACAAACTTCACCTCATTTCTGTTTGCATTGTTTGTACCAGTCTAACATTAAAGCCTTGTTTATGTTCAAATATATGAAAATACTAGACCTTATACATTTTAATGCTAACCACTAATGTCACCCTTATCCTAACATGAAGTTTACTGAAACAACAGAGTTTTCTAATGTTAAAGAGTTTTAAAGATGTAAAACTGCTTACTACCACTCACTGGACTAAGTGAAAGTTTGTATGTATGTATTTTAAATGAGGAATCAATTTCATGAGGTGGCCGTCTGTTTTGGAAGGGTGATGAGTAGCTGGTTTATTTTGTGCTCTTATCTATGGTTTTCTGTGTGTCGCTCTGCACAACTGTTTGTATAATTCAGTGATCAAGTGATATGTAGGTTGCGTTGTTTAGACTGCAGAGTTTTGCTGGCCACCAAATAATCAGCAGCTTCTGAATAATGTACTGCAGATATCAATTCATTCATTTATTTTCTTGACCACTTAATCCTGATCAGGGTCGTGGGAAAGCTGGTGCCTAGCTGGCGTCACAGGGTGCAAGGCAGGAGCCTTGCCTCTACACAGGGAGCCAATTCATCGTAGGGCACACATTACATTTACATTTACAGCATTTAGCAGACGCCCTTATCCAGAGCGACTTACAATTGGTACAGTCTTACAATCCAAGCAATTGTGGGTTAAGGGTCTTGCTCAAGGACCCAACAGTGGCAGCTTGGCAGAGGTGGGATTTGAACCCTGGACCTTCTGGTTCAGAGTCCAGTACCTTAACCGCTAGGCTACCACAGTCCCACAGCACATGCTCTCACACACTAGGGGCAGAGACACCAATTAGCCTAACATGTCTTTGGACTGTGGGAGGAAACCGGAGTACCCGGAGTAAACCCACACAGACACAGGGAGGACAAGCAAACTCCACACAGAAAGGACTCAGTCCGCTCCACCTGGGATCGAACCCAGAACCTTCTCACTGTGAGGCAAGATATCAATACCAAGTTTAAATAATTGTGTTTGTGTTTATGTATATGAAATATTTTATTTTACTTGACCTTATATAACACATGACAGTATTTAGGTATGCCTTCACTCTTACCCAACCTGAGTAATATTTTTTGCTACACTACCCACTTCTGGCATCCGTGATTTAAGAGATGTCCTACTTGCTTTCTACTGTCCACAATCTAGCCTTTCTAGAATTGTGAACTAATGAAAAATAATTGTAAAAGCACACAAACACTATTGTAACAACCAGAATTATATCTAGAGAAAGACTTGAAATCTAAACCAAAGCCTAGATGCATTATTTGCTTAAGCATATGTCACATGATCCACTGGTTTCTCTATTGCTTAATCTTTTTTAAAATGGCGTTTCGTTGGACACGCAGTGCTCCATTGAATTTAAGTTCAGGTGACAGCTTCATTTGTCTCCACCTTCTTTCGTCATCTTTCACTCTGTCTCGTATTTTGTTGCACCTGCCAGAGATGACAGAAATCCATAGGTCAGAATACTGTAGCTGCATTAGCAGTTTTATGAGAAAAGACAGGTGAGCAGAGAGGGATGAAATAATGAGATAGAAGGACAGATCTCAGCTAAATGCCTGAGAAAGCTCTCTTTTGGAGGTCCCATGACAAGGCAGTTCTGTGGAAAGGTTGGTTGCATCTGGTTACAGCACTATCTAGGCTTTATCTGCGAATGGGGGGATTCAGTATCACTCGCTAATGTAACAAGCCCCATTTGTCTCAGTCACACGTCTCTGGAAGTGCCTTGCTGAAGTCATTGATGTCATTCATCTGGTCCACCCCGATTGCTCTTTCCTCCACTGATGGGAGTACAAGAAGGAGAGAGGCATTCTCATGACTAGAATTACTGAGCCTTTTGAGTAATTAAGTCTGTAAACTCATTTTAGAGCTTAATCTTCCATTTCAAAGTGCTGTTAGCTTCACAAAATGCTGACACCATTTTAAAGTGTCAGTGTATAGATTTTGACTCCTCAGTTTACGTCATCATTACACCTTGACCTCCTCTGTCATTTTTTTGTTTTGTAATCGTAGCTTGGGATACAGGGGCTTGTAATGCAAACTGATAAGATGCTTAGAAGGGTGACATTTTATGTAAAGGCTAGAACCACTATCAAAGCTGACAGGCAGGGTGAGATGGGTCAGGAACTGCTGTCCTCTCTCTCTTATACCCTGAAAGACTGGGTCTGTAAGCAAGGAATAAATGGCATGCGAATAATGTAAACAGCCACTGTCAAAGAAGGACAAATTCAGACATCACAAACAATTCATACATTGTTTAACAGGGCTCTAGATTACAGGTATGTGTCGTAATATTATACTTGGTCATTTATTTATTGAGGAAAACGATCCAATATTACATATTAGTGAGTGGCAAAAGTATGTGAACCTCTAGGATTAGCAGCTAATGTGAAGGTGAAAGTAGAGTCAGGTGTTTTCAATAAATGGGATGACAATCAGGTGTGAGAACAAAGATCTATCAAAGTCTGCTCTTCACAACACGTTTGTGGAAGTGTGTCATGACACGGACAAAGGAGATTTCTGAGGACCTCAAAAACAAAGAGTTGTTGATGCCCATCAGGCTGGAAAAGGTTACAAAACCATCTCTAAAATGGTTGGACTCCACCAATTCGCAGTCAGACAGATTGTGTACAAATGGAGGAAATTCAAGATCTTTGATATCATTTTTCCTCTGATAAAAGTTAGTGATCACACACATCCTGTTGGCTTGCATAGGAGGAAACTGAGATCCTTCGGCTTTTAAGAGATATGTGCATGTCACTTTAGAGCTAAAATATTCTGTGGAGCATCAACTGTGCTAAATTATTTCCATCGAATATTATGGTGTCTGGACATTTGGTGAATCCCTGATACCTAGACTTGTCCACCATGAATAACAATGAGCTAAGGATAACTTTGCACTACACTTTGGAGTGAGGACGTTCAGGGATGCAGATGTTGTACTTGAACAGGTTGGCCTGTGTATCAGGTGTGTGGATTTGTTCAGAGAACCAGGTGTCTACTTCAGTTCTCTCGGAATGTGCAGAAAAGCAGTGCTGGTCTCTTGGTAAATGGAAGAGTTTATTCAACTGCTACCACAGCACTCTTACAGGAGATGCTCACATACACACGTATTGCACACTATCACTGTTCAGGTTAATAATACAAGGTGTCTGCCGCTTCACTGCATTTGAATGTTTTTGGTTATGTTTGCTTACGCTAAAAGCATGATTGAGTAATATCATTTTTATAGATGCTTGCTTCTTAAGCTAACCATATCGACAGTGAACTTAATTCAGATCTTTCTTAGATTTACAGCATTTAGCAGACGCCCTTATCCAGAGCGACTTACAATTGCTAGAGTCGTACAGTCCAAGCAATTGTGAGTTAAGGGCCTTGCTCAAGGACCCAACAATGGCAGCTCTTGGCAGAGATGGGATTTGAACCCTGGACCTTCTGGCCCAGAGACCAGTACCTTAACCGCTAGGCTACCACAGTCCCACAGTCGTTCAGTGCTTACTGGCAAGAAGAATGCCTCCTGATTGGTTACATTTTTCAGAACAAGAAATACAATACAGTACAATACAATATACAGTGGTGGCCGGAAGTTTGAGGCCACTCATGAAATGATCCTGTTTTGCCTTTTCTTGATTTTAATGCACTGTTCTTTATTACAAACTACATATTATAAACTACGTATATAATCAGCATACCAAATTGAGTGAAAAGACTATCTTTTAAAAATCCTTAGAACAATTTCAGAATTGATTAGTATTCTGTAGTGTTCTTTCTTGCTGTAATGACAGCATGTCCTCAAGCTAGTATAGACTGTACTAGTTTGGGGATAATCTGATGAGTCATGTTAACCCAACATTATTTCACAATATTCCGAAGAGAATCTTGTGATGTTACTGAATGTTAGGCTTTCTGTGCCTTCAGGTGTCCCCATAAATGCTCAGCGGGGGTTTAGGTCAGTTGACTGAGGAGAATAGTTCATGACAGTCCTTGATCTTCTTTGATCTTCAAGAAGTTGTTGAAGTATTTTGGGTCATTATCCTGCTTCCCACCACGACAAGCGTTCACAAAACAGAGATAAAATTAGTAATATATTGTTATTGGACACTTGTTTGGTATAGTCATGTCTGTATGGATGACATTTTGCAACTTTTTTGTAAAATGCTGTAAATGGCATTAATAAGTGTATCTGCCAGTCCTTTTGTAAGTAGTACTCATTTGTTTGTCCTCACACTAGCTGTATATTCTCTGTCACCTATAGTTATATAAATTGGTTCACATTCACCTGCTGAGTCTCTGTTCCATCTGGCTGATCATCTGTGTTGTTCGTAATACTGTATATTTATGCAATTTTGGCTTCCATCAAATAAAAGTATCAGGTCCACCATACCATCATCTTAAGTAGTACAGTGTTCCCCTACACAGGGTCATATCAGTATGTCACAAGTGCTCCCCGTTTTACGATTGGCCCAACTTACTATATCTCGACTTTACGTTGGGAATCCTATAATAAACATCAATACACATTTAGCAAAAACCATATTCTGAATTTTGAATTTCGAATTTTCCCAGGTAGGTGATACGTAGTATATGCAGTACTCTCCTGCACTCGGATGAGGAAGTCGGCAGTGCGTGACGTAGGGATAGAGTGCAGATGATAGTGTTCCACTTGTGTTTTCAGTCGTATCTGATGCATTGACGTAGTTTTCTTGTGAAATTACCCTTTATGTTTACATTACAGTAGCATAAAATACTTGTGACTATGATAATGTCTGGTCAGCGTCCATTTTGGTCAGCGTCCTCTTTCACAGAATGTAATGTGGTCATTAAACAGCGCAGACTTGTAGAAGAAATAGACAGTTATGCTATATAAAATGAGAGTTTGTGATACAGTGCACAATAGTGAACGTGTTTCCTATTACCCCATTAGCTAAGCATCTCTTGTGTTGGTGTCGAGTTGTTAAATGATTTAAGTCGAAAAAGAAATTGACATCATTCGAACGATGCAACCTTGCTTAATTGGAGTGGCATCGGTTTCCTGCCACATTCCACAGACATGCACTATATTTACAGCATTTAGCAGACGCCCTTATCCAGTCTTACAGTCCAAGCAATTGTGGGCTAAGGGCCTTGCTCAAGGACCCAACAGTGGCAGCTTGGGATTTTGGTCAGGGTGAGATTTGAACCTTGGACCTTCTGGTTCATAGTCCAGTACCTTAACCACTAGGCTACCACAGCCCCAGCACTAGGGTGACTGGTCGCTCCAAATTGGCCCATTCCTAGTTTTTTGGTATAACCTTGTGTCTGTCATGATTATAGGCATTGATGCTGAAGCCACGTTCAATAAAACTTAAAAACAAACATTCTTAATTGCGTCCGGCACATTGTCTGTAGGGACCTGATGCGATTTTTTTGCCAGTTTTGCAAGATCATATCGCACACATTACACTTTCCAAATGAACTTACACACTACTCTCATTCTGATATTCACCTTTGTGTAAAGCCATGTGCACAGCTGAGTCTTATAGAGCAGTTTATAATCAATAAAGGGAGAATGGCAGTGAGAGCTCCTGCAGAATTGCATACTAATGCAGCAATTACAAGGGTAAAGCATCAGCGCTGCTTGCCGAGAGAGAATTCCCCTGTGCTCTAGAACATGCCGCTTTGTTGTTGTGGAAAGGTTTTCTCTGTGTAATTGTTCAGGCCAGCTTTGACGCTTTCATCATATGTAGTCTTTCTCCTGCTTCTTTGTTATCCAACACACGGGACTGGCTCCCCTGTGGGGTTGAGAGGACTGGTTCACTGTTTAGCTAACGGGATGGGGGCTCGCTGTGGTAGCTCAGAGATGCCTTCTGTGTGTGAGGTTAAAATGCCTTCACACACCACTTATTTTATGCTCTCAGTTTCAACACTGGAACTACTAGCACTGACTGAAAGAAACTGGTTTCAGATCAGCCCTTCTTTACAGAAGACTGGAACAAAACCTTGCAGCAGAGGCACACCTTATACAGCAGTCAATCAAAAATCTCATCCACGATGTTTCAACTTCACTAAGTCCCAGTCTCTGCCATGTGCCGCCTCAAGCAGGAGGGTTTCTAGACTATGTATCGTGGTGGGGCACACAGAATTTACAAGGGCACAGATGTACCATTCTCCTTGCCAGTCAGTCGTAGGACCACAAGCCTGTTAAACACCAAATAGATGAAGTGATTTAAAACTAAAGTGCATGTTCTATTGCCATAGATGAGAAATGAAGAACAACTTAACACTAAAGAATATTAATTCATTCCATTAATTTGGTTTATGCTAACCTAACTGAAGCCTTTGCTAGCTTAAGGAATGCCTCTGCTTTGGTGGTCTAATTTGTACTTTTGTTTTAAGGTTATAAGTGGCTATCCAAATCATATAGTTATGAGCTATCATTACCTTGCTTGCAGTGTGGCTGACTTTCTTTTAAATATATGCAGATGTCCATTACTCCATGCGTAAAACCGAAAGAAACTGGCATCGACTGAAAGTGTCAGCTGCTCAAGGTTTTGGAAAGATGCTGGGTCATTATGGGAAATGTAGTGCCTCTAGTGAATTTGCCTGACATGTCCTGTAGTCCTGCTCAGCAATCCAGGATAAAATTGTCTTTTTACTGCAGGGATTTTAGTGGGGCCCAGCGAGGTTTTACTGTGGACTGTGCCTAACGTCAAGCCTTGCCAAGCATGGCATCCATAGGCACCTGCAGTATAGCAGATAGGAGGGTGCATGTTATATTTTTCATAAGGTTTTAATTTTTCATTTAGGAGCAAATGCAGGAGTTGGTGTATCAAATCATACGTTTGATGTGCATCATGATTGAACTTTGGATCATCTTTCTTCAGCTGTAAATATTTACGCTTGCACAACGTTCACACTAATTTGACTCATGTTTCTTGGACAAGCCAGAGGTGTAGGCACAATGCAAATGTACCTCCTCCGCTTTAGAGTTCTCTGACTCCTTTGGGAGCGTAGTACAGTGGGGCAAAAAAGTATTTAGTCATCTACTGATTGTGCAAGTTCTCCTACTTAGAAAGATGAGAGAGGTCTGTAATTTTCATCATAGGTACACTTCAACTATGAGAGACAAAATGAGAAAAAAAATCCAGGAAATCACATTGTAGGATTTTTAAAGAATTTAATTCTAAATTAGGGTGGAAAATAAGTGTTTGGTCACCCACAAACAAGCAAGATTTCTGGCTGATAGAACTTTTTGGTAAAAACTCAACTCGTCGTGTTTGGAGGAGGAAGAATGCTGAGTTGCATCCCAAGAACACCATACCTACTGTGAAGCATGGGGGTGGAAACATCATGCTTTGGGGCTGTTTTTCTGCAAAGGGGACAGGACGACTGATCCGCGTTAAGGGAAGAATGAACGGGGCCATGTATCGTGAGATTTTAAAAACCTCCTTCCATCAGTGAGGGCATTGAAGATGGAACGTGGCTGGGTCTTCCAGCATGACAATGATCCCAAACACACCGCTCAGGCAACGAAGGAGTGGCTCCGTAAAAAGCATTTCAAGGTCCTGGAGTGGCCTAGCCAGTCTCCAGACCTCAACCCCATAGAAAATGTGTAGAGGGAGTTGAAAGTCCGTGTTGCCCCAAAACATCACTGCTCTAGAGGAGATCTGCATGGAGGACTGGGCCAAAATACCAGCTACAGTTTCTGCCAACCTGGTGAAGACTTGCAGGAAAGGTTTGACCTCTGTCAAACTTGCCAACAAAGGTTATGTTACAAAGTATTGAGTTGAACTTTTGTTATTGACCAAATACTTATTTTCCACCATAATTTACAATTAAATTCTTTAAAAATCCTACAATGTGATTTCCTGGATTTTTTTTCTTATTTTGTCTCTCATAGTTGAAGTGTACCTATGATGGAAATTACAGACCTCTCTCATCTTTCTAAGTAGGAGAACTTGCACAATCAGTGGCTGACTAAATACTTTTTTGCCCCACTGTATGTAGGGAAATTGTAAATGAGGGTGTTTCTTAAGCTACCAAAGTGCTAAGATCCACCTGTCATTGATCAGAGACTGGTTTTCAGATAATGCTTTCCTATATACAGCTCATATTTCTTTCATTGAGCACACACACTCGTGTAATAAAAACTCACTCACGTACAGAAACCTTGTTAATCTTTGCCACAGCTATACACAAATGCACCTTTATTCACATTCACGCAATAGGACACGGAGTAAGAAGGCGAACATTTACAACGGTACAAACTGATTTATGGAGAATGGTGTGTTTCGTCGAGAGTAAAAGTCATTTTGCAAGGGCAGGCTTGATCTGATGTGCAGATTCTACAAAGGCTTTAGTTGTAGGGAGAAGGAAATGGGAGAAAGGAAAATGCATTTAAATACAAGTTTAAATATAGACGTTTTTCCAATGTTTTTCCTGGCGAGGCTAAAATAATTAAGATATATTGCATGTACTGTGAATTTATTCAGCTTCTGCCTGGTGAAATACATTTCAAGCTGATGTGTGATATGCCTTTTTCAGATAATTATTTTCAGGTTTTTTTTTAGTAAAACAGACTGCCAGTCATTTTTAAATTTATGATCACAGAAAAGGTATGCAAGTTTTGGCTGGCAGGATTGACAGTGACAATGTAAAAATGGAATGTACAAAACCTTTTAGATATCCCTTACTTAGAGCTGTCAGAAGCCAGGATTAATCAAGCGGAATCATCTTTACTGAGAATGTAGTTATGTTGGGTTGAAAAGGTGAAATACCTACAGTAAAGTGTAAGGATGCAATTTCTATGTTTATTATAGGGTGTTTGTACATCGATCAGCCATAACATTAAAACCACCTGCTTAATATTGTGTAGGCCTCAAGCTGTCAAGGCTCTGACAATTACCCATAGCATCAGAATATCAATGTTTTTCGCTTTACCTGTCAGTGGATTAATGTTATGGCTGATTGTGTATATCTTTGTTTGTTATTTTTGATGTATTTAACATTGCTATCAGAATCAATTGGCCATTTTAGGGACAGACACACAAGGTTACATCGATACACAAGGTTACATCGAGACTGGTACACTATATTGGCAAAAGTATTCACTCACTCATCCAAATCATTGAATTCAGGTGTTCCAGTCACGTCCATGGCCACAGGTGTATAAAATCAAGCACCTAGGCATGCAGACTCCTCCTACAAACATTTGTGAAAGAATGGGTCACTCTCAGGAGCTCAGTGAATTCCAGCATGGTAGGATGCCACCTGTGCAACAAGTCCAGCTACTAAATATTCCACAGTCAACTGTCAGTGGTATTATAACAAAGTGGAAGCTAATGGGAACAACAGCAACTCAGTTAGGCCACGTAAAATGACAGAGCGGGGTCAGCGGATGCTGAGGCGGATAGTGTGCAGAAGTCGGCAACTTTTTGCAGACCTCCAAACTTCATGTGGCCTTCAGATTAGCTCAAGAACAGGGCGTAGAGAGCTTCATGGAATGGGTTTCCATGGCCGAGCAGCTGCAGCCAAGCCTTACACCACCAAGCGCAATGCTAAGTGTCAGATACAATGGTGTAAAGATACAATGGCCACTGGACTCTAGAGCAGTGGAGACGTGTCCTCTGGAGTAATGAATCATGCTTCTCCATCTGGCAATCTGATGTATGAGTCTGGGTTTGGCGGTTGCCAGGAGAACGGTACATGTCTGACTGCACTGTGCCAAGTTTTATTATGATTATGATAAGGTTATGGTGTGGGGTTGTTTGTCAGGAGTTGGGCTTGGCCCCTTAGTTCCAGTGAAAGGAACTCTTAATGCTTCAGCATACCAAGAGATTTTGGACAATTTCATGCTGCCAACTTTGTAAGAACAGTTTGGGGATGGCCCATTCTATTTTTCAAAGATTCATTGTTCACCAGCCACTTCATTAGGTATACCTTTTCAGTTGCTTGTTAACACAGATATCTGATTAGCCAATCCCATAGCAGCAACTCGGTGCCTTTAGGCATGCAGATGTAATCAAGAAGACCTTCTGAAGTTCAAACTGAGCATCAGAATGGAGAAAAATGTGATTTAAGTGACTTTGACCATGGCATGGTTGTTGGTGCTAGACAGGCTGATCAGAGTATTTCAACAACTGCTGAACTTCTGGAATTTTCAAGAACAGACATGTTTAGGCTTTGTAGAGAATGGTTCGAAAAAGAGAAAATCTCCAGTGAGCTGCAGTTTTCCTAGCAAAATTGCCATGTTGATGCCAGAGGTCAGAGAAGAATGGCCAGATTGGTTCGAGCTGATAGAAAGGCCACAGTAACTCAAATAACCACCCGATACAATCGAGGTATACAATTGAACATCTCTGAACAAACAGCACATGGAACATTGAAGCAGCTGTGGTACAGCAGCCGAAGACCACACCGGGTGCCACTCCTAAGCAAAGAACTGGTAACTGAAGCCACAATTTGCTTACCAAAATTGGACAACAGAAGATCAGTAAAGTATTGCCTGATCTGATGAGTCTCGATTTCTGCTGGGGCATTCAGATGGTAGGGTCAGAATCTGGTGTAAACCACAGGAAAGCATGGATCCATAATTCATTGTATCAATGGTTCAGGCTGTTGATGGTGGTATAATAGTGTTGGGGATGTTTATGTGGCACAGTTTGTGCCCCTTAATACCAATTGAGCATAGTTTAAATGACACAGCCTACCTGAATATTGTTGCTGACCACAGCGTACACATCTTCTACGTGCAACGTCACAAAACTTCAATCATGCCAAACTGTTTTGAACAAGACAGTGAGTTCACTGTACACAAATGGTCTCCACTATCACCAAATCACAATCCAATAGCGCATCTTTGGCATGTGGTGGAACAGGAGAGTCACATCATGGACGTGCAGCCGACAAATCTGCAGCAACTGCGTGATGCTATCATGACAATATGGACCAAAGTCTCTGAGGAATGTTTCCAGCACCTTGTTGAGTCTATGCTATTAAGAACCAACCTGGTATTAGCAAAATGTGATTTGTAATGAACTCATTGGATTAAATTGAAGAAAAATGCAAAATAGAAGCATTTTTCACAAATGTTATTTACTTTTTTCCAACAAAATATGGAGGGGTATATGGAATGTACACTATGCATGTTGGGAAACTATTGTTTGTGCACGCACGCGCGAGTGGCAGTAAAAAAGTTGATGGCATTACGTGCAAACAAACACAGATGCACCCATGAGTTCCCTGCTGAAAGCAGCCGAAAGGCAGGCAGCCAGAGCTGAGCAGCACAGCCACTTCAGCCTGTACAGGAACACCCATGAGTAAAGAGTTCTCTCTCTCTCTCTCTCTCTCTCTCTCTCTCTCTCTCTCTCTCCCTCTCTCTCTCTCTGTCTCTCTGTCTCTCATCAGCCTCAGTAGTGCTCAGATCTGGCTTGTGTGGATCAGAAGGCTGCAATTAAGGGTGGAGAATTAAGCAGGAAGTAAACAAACTAACCCTCATGCTTGTTGTTGATTTGGACCACATGGTTCAGAACTTTTATAAATATTTCAGTAAAGATGTTTTATCTTGCTCTTGTCTGTGCGCAGTGACATTTTGACAGTTTTCATAGGATGGCGCAGGGCTTTCCTCAGAATTGTGTGCGGTTGTGCGTGTGATCTCCCGCAGTTCAAATGAAGTACATGCTGTCAGCGGGGTCTCGTGATAATATGTCAACAAGCTACAATCCCCAAACAAATTACACATTTATGCTATTCTGTCTGTGGCTGTGTGGCACTGCTGTCCTCTTCCTCCTGTATTCAAATAACCTTTCCTCTTCTGCCGAGCTTATGTTAGGTGACTTGCCAAATATGTAATGGCGTCGCAATACCGAATAGAATTAGAAGATCTCCTTTATATATAGTGACGAATTCCATTCTGTGCTCATCCACTGTATATGTGCAAGCACTGGCGGTGGTTCTTAGCAGAAACACTGTGAAATGTGCTGGAATCTTTCACAACGTTTTGATCAAACTGCCATTTGTTCTTTTCCGGGCTGGAAGGCCCATTGTTAATCTGGCTGTAATACCGCGCTGGACTCGGTCCCAGCGTTGCTGTCCAATCTCTTACATAAGCCACTGACATGAGCATGCTGGCTTGCGTCATTCGGTCACTGACAGCTGTCAGCGCACTCCCACATAAGCTTGTTGTCTTTTAGATTACATGTTTTGGTTATTTAAGCCATTAGCTTAGAGTGCCGGTCGAAATTTTATTGATGTTTCCTTTAATAAGGAACTTTCATCCGTCAGTCTCGGGTGTCTAAAGTAGTCGTGACCTAATGGCTTTGACACACTGACATAACAGGTTAATCTAGGGCTTTATTAAGGCACTCCGTTCTGTCCTTTACTGTTAGCGTGCACCAGATTGGATGACGGATTAAACGGTCGAGCACGCCGCAGGGATCCGGCGGGTGCGTTTCCGTGGGTGGGAATATCGGAATGTCAGAGGTATCGCCGAACTTTTTTTGCATGACAAATAAAAGTGCTGATACTAGTGATGAAAACCTGCAAGCCTCCCTTTAAACTGCAGAAGCTGCTTAATACAGAGACAGAGCGGCGAATGTGATGAAGCAAGCACTCAGTCCTCCCTCTATTAACGAGGCAAAGCCTCTGAATATTTCACACGCCTTCAATATATTGTCAACATCCCACTTTTGCCTTCCTCTTGAGTGATGCTCTTCAGGTACAAATGAGGTGAGAGCGCATTAAAGGGGCTCGGTGGCAAAGCGCTCGACTCACACGACGAGTGCCTTCTTTTTTTTATGCTGATCTCAGCACTAATGCGCTAAAAGAATGGTGCGTGTGACAGGCTGAGCCGTTAGCGAGCGCCGTAATGATCTTTGTCTTCCTTTTTGATGAAGTGTTGTTGTTTTTTTCACTTTTTGCTGTCTTCATTTGTTCCACTCTAGAGTGTGGAAAGTCTGGCTTGACTAGAGTTAAAATGTTCTGCTCATAATTGCTGTGTTCCGTCCTCTGCTCGGGTTGGCTCAGACAACCAATCTAAAGCAGACTGTCTACGGTGGAATGGAATCTGTGCTCGAGCAAGAGTTTTGAACCAGTTACAGTGGTCTTTTGGTGCGTAAGTGACATGTGTGTTTGATGGCAGTGAGAATGGAGGGTCTGCTGTAAGCCACTGGAGAGGATTAGCTCACACAGGCCTTGAACCGAGGGCAGGAAGAGGGAGAGGGAGTGATGGAGGGGAACAGAGACAGCCAGACGGAGGGGGCAGGGAGGGAGAGAGACACGGGGCGACATGACACATCACCCTATCCTCTGCATCCCTGTCGCCTCTGACTCAATGACCTTGAACTGAGCTCCGGGGAGTTAGAACAGAGCTCTCAATCAGCGCCGTGCTCTGAGGATTTGTCCTCTTGATCCTCACTATGTATTCTTTCTCTAAATACACACAGCGAGTCCCATCTAACATCTCTGTCTAAATACTTCCATTCAGTTAGAACACGCACCTAGTGGTTAGATTGTGCGGTTTAAGGAAGTGCAAAGTGATCTGGTAAATCAGCAGCTAATCCCTGCTTTGAAAGTAGGTGTCGTTTGACAACCACAAGCCGCTCAGTTGCAACTAATTCGTTTTTTGTTGTTGTTGTTGTTTTTTTTTACCAACACGGACGGGGCAGCACAGTGATGCAAGTGCATAGCGCAGTCGCTTCACAGGTCCATGGTTTGATCCTGACCTTGGTCTGTGTTTAGTTAGCATGTCCTCCCCATGTCACTGTGGGTTTACTATGGGTATTCCAGTTTCCTCCCAGTGTTAGTGTTAGGTTAATTGGCTGCTCCAAATTAGCCCAGTATGAATGTGTTAAACACTTTTTAGAGACACCTGGGGAGGAAAGTGGGAGGAAACCCAAGCAGACACCGAGAGAACAAAGCAAACTCTACAAGGGCGGAGTCTGGGCCAGGCTTGAACTCTGCATCTGTGCAGCTGTGAGGTGCCAGTGATAGCGCCATCGTGCTGCCTGCTGTGCCAAACTGCCTGATGAACATTTACATTTACAGCATTTAGCAGACGCCCTTATCCAGAGCGACTTACAATTGTCTTACAATCCAAGCTGGGTTAAGGGTCTTGCTCAAGGACCCAACAGTGGCAGCTTGGCAGAGGTGGGATTTGAACCCTGGACCTTTTGGTCTATAGTCCAGTGCCTTACCCGCTAGGCTACCACTGATGAACTGTACTGTGCAAGTCTTCCATTAGATTTGTTGTTTTAGCAATACTATAACGACCATATATGACATATCGTTGACGATTGGACCCACAATTTACAGACTTGGATTTGCCACTCCATAATACTCTTTACCACTGATCTTCATTCCAATTGTTGTGAGCTTTGTCATATTTTAGCCTTTTCATCCAGGTACCCTTCCAAAAAGACCATTTCTGATCAAGCTTCTTTGTACTGTAGAAGGTTCAACTTGGCTTACCGATGAAGCTGCAAGATGCTTCTGTTGCTTAAGTGTAAAGGGAGGCCACTATAAATACTTAGCATTGTAGCCTATAGAGACTGTATTTTTCTGATTTCTTTTTAATTTTCTTAATACTGCATGCAAATGTCCTAGATTTTCTGGTTGTCTTCTAATAAAGAGACTGAGAAATAATGGTAAACGGTCATTACACCATTAAAACACTGGTGTGTCTAATCTAATGGTGGATTTTTGCCCAGTACTGTATGTTCTTATGTATGTTCACACAGCCGGTCTAATGGTCACACTCCTGTTTGCTCTGGGAGAGTTGCTAGATATCGATAAGTTGTCTGTGATAGCAGGCCAATTTTACAACACTGATTAATAAACAGTATTGCACAGCTCTTTGCACAGGGGTGGTACTTGTCTGTTTCTCTGATCGGGTTGTGTGAAAGGAACATCACATACAGCATGATTAGCAGAGACAGATTGGGTAATGAAGTCTCAAACTGAATGTGGACAACATAATTGTATGACATATGGTAGTCTTTGTTTTGAAAAAAGACTACGAGTGTACAGTGTGATCCAGAATTATTGGCGCCGCTTCTTGATAAAAATGAGTAAAAAGTGTAATGGAACAATTGTTCGCCAATACAGTGGTCTGGTTAAAAGCATTTGTAAAAGGGTGTTTGGGGAATAGGTAGGTCTGCAGTACTTCTTCCAGAAGCACTCACCTTGATAACCACTGTGTGAACTTGCTAAAACGCTATCATAGTACTTCCTTTCCTTACAGCAAAGAGATTTCTGAGACAAAAGGAGCAGCGAGTGAGCCCAGGGGGAACATGCACCAGACCATTCACAAAGCACTGTTTAAAGCAGAGGCTTTGGTTAAGGGGTAAAAGAAGTGCTTGTTCAGGGAGCCTCTTCCTACTGTATTATCCCTGATTCATGTCCAAGCCAGGGCTCAATGAACCTATTCTGACTGCTTTACCCTAACGGCTCTTGCCTGATATGGTGCTCCCATTCACAAGTGCCTGGTTCCACAACACTAAAATGGAGGCCCCTCTGAACAGTGCTTGAGGAGAGAGAGAAAGCTTGCAGCCCCAGCCTCAAGCCTGGCACCATCACCCATGTCTATAATGCCAGCACCGCGGGGGTGCTAGCCCACGGGGCAGTGGAGGAGGGGCGCGAAGTTTGGGACGAGGGTGGTGTAATGGCACTCCACTGCCACCTGCTGGCTGGACCCCATTATTGCGGCATTTCTCTCAGACCCAGACCACAGCCAGGCTTAATTACTGCATGCCTCAGTTGTTCTAAGTGCATGTCAGAACAAATTATGTAAGTAATGAGGCTGAAAATGCTAAAGGAGCAGGAACACGCTGGCACTCTAATGCTCATGGCGGGAGAACATAAAACAAACAATCAAACACAGAGGGGGCATGGTGAGCGCCCTCCACACACGGAGATATCGAAGATGGGGAGATAATTATATAGTTCTCTAAAAAATGATTAGAACTGTCTTGTTCTTTGGCCAGGGATTTGGACTGTGGCATAATGATTGCCGATAACAGTAGCAGGGATGATTTCTGTCAGCATGTAACCTGTGCTGTGCTGACTGAAACGTTAGCTAGTGCTGCCTTCACAGGCTATAAGAGCATGTCCACACAACGCACCTCTCAGCAGATAAGCATATAGGGTAATGGGATCAGCTGTTTGTGGAATGTGAGCCAGAGAGACAGATCGTCTGTGCTCCTCGCATTGAGACTATGACATTACATCAGAAGCTGTTGGGCAGCTCATAAAATGTGTTCTCTTGGCCTTAGTGGGGGCAAATGTGAGGTGGTTAAATCTTTTTAACCAATTAAATTATTAAGGCTTATCTAAATATTATAGGACGTGTTGCTGTGCGGGAGGAAAGCCTGTGGAAGCTTGGCTTATAGGCCTGGATGAACCTTTGATGATCTGTAACGAGGGATGGTTTCACATTCACTACTCTGTAGTTTCCAAGCTTGTAAAATGTGATAGGAGAAGACTAAGTGCTGTTTTTTTATTGGGAAAGAAAGGTTGTACAAAGTATTAAACGCAGGGCTGCCAGTAATTGTGGCTCATGGGGTTTTGTTTAGAATAATTATTTCTTGATAAGGGATTTTTAAATTTAAAAAATGGTTAAATACAATACTTAAACTACATTTACTTCAATTAAAGGTTGGATTTTTCTCATTTGGTCAGTGTGAGGTTAAGCTAATTCACCAAATGGGGAAACTTTTTTTGCTCATCTTTTCCAGGGGTGCCAATGATTGTGGAGGGTTCTATATTAAAATGGAATCAAATAATACTTGATATTAAAGTGCCTTGCTATCACCTTATCCTTATACCTGGACTTTAATGGGGAAAAGGTTTTATGTGGATGGTCATTAGCATGGAGTAACTTTCCACAGTATCTCCACAGTGCATCATTCACATGATAAATTACTACTATAGACTGCTTAGACATACTTGTATATTAACTTGGACATATTTAAAGATCTGAAACTAATGTAAAAGTATACACCTCTATGACCCTCCTCAGGCACAACAAGGAAAGTGAAGTGAAAATATAAATGCATTTGCAGTATCTGTAGTGTATAGTGGAGTGCTTGATGTCATCACCCACCTTGTGACTGTGTACCACGGTGAGACTCGGCCTCTCTCAGCACTTCTGCAGGGCCTTTCATGCCTTTGAAAGCAGCACAGGAGTGTGGATTTCACCTCTGTAATAAGTCCAGTGCTCCACTTAAGGGGTGCTCCTTCTCAAACAGATTGTCTCTTATTGTTCCCCAAAGGGTCTGCTGGTGAATTGTGTTGTTTTTGTGTGTGTGTTTTTTTCTTCTCTGTAGTGCAAAATGACATTGTTAATTCATTGGTTTGCACGGGGCTTGTATTTGGAGTTAGGATGGTCTCCTCTGTAAAATTGTGTAGTTTTATGTGTCGGATTGTGGCAGGGAACAGATTTGTTTAAAGCTCGGCGCTGTTTCATGTAGCGACACAGCCGTGGCGGAGGTGTCATGCTGTGCTTGGTGACAGCGAAGAAAATCCTGACTGTTTCTTTTCTCTTTTGCTTTCTTCTCCATAGCTCAAATTGAAATTATTCCCTGCAAGATCTGTGGAGACAAATCATCAGGCATCCATTACGGGGTGATAACATGTGAGGGCTGTAAGGTAAGCAACCAAACAAACATGTTGTGCATGTGCCTGCGCTTGTGGTAGTGTGTGGGTTTGAGCGGGTAAGCGTGCTGTACTGAAACTTCTAGAAAACTTGACTATTCTGCTGCCAAGGCTAATTGAAAGTGTTAAACGCCGTTGTTTTCATCATTATTAATACAGCAGAGTAGTAGTACTCTCTCATTATTAGCTCAGTGTGACTCCTGTTTTCTTTCTGCACTCTCATGCAGGTTTTTGATTACTTTAGCTTTGTAGTTTAGTGCCTCCTTAACAAATGTCAAGTTCCCCCCCCCTTTCAACCTAAAAATTACCATTTTTTGTTTGTTTCTATCATGCCGTCTGCTCAGCAGGAGAAATTATCTGCTTACTGTATGCTCTTGTTTGGCACTTGTCACTGAGGTTGGTTGTTAGTATTCTACAGGCAGGAGCTGCAAAGCATAGCAGAGATAAGCAGAAACTCAGACCTAACTGCTGTTTTTGAGTAAAATGCACACCCTGCGTTCAGCACACGGCTCACTCGCGGCGCAGCAGAAATACGTACAGGCCCGAAGAATTAACTGCTGAAAAGTATCTTTAACGATTGCTAATTACTTCAGGCAGAGCGGCATTTAATATTATGTGCGAGCACACCGCTCCGGCCCATAAATCATGGCATTATAAAGGAGTGCCGCTTGTCACTAGCAGTCCTACGCTGTTCTCATAATGGCTGCCATTAGAAAGCGACTTGGCAGCTGTCAGCTGTTTTCTTGTAATTAAACAGCCAATGAGCAACTAATTAAGACATATGTGTATTGAGCAGTGGAGTGGGGTATGTTAATGGTGTGCTGGAATCAATTCATTAAGTAAAAGGGATGAGGTATCAACTCAGACTGGCTGCCTGCTTGCTCTCTCTCTCTCTCTCTCTCTCTCTCTCTCTCTCCTCTATGTCTGTCTTCCTGTTTCTCTCGTGGTCTCTCAACAGCCACACCATTTACAATCTGTTATTCAACTAAAAACTATTCAAAATTTCGACATTCAGCCCACCCTCAATAAAACACGGACCTCCTCTGTGTTATATGGGTCAACTGATCCCATCCCTAAACTTCATCCATACTTTCTATGTGCCTGAACTATTACTCTCAAATCTAGATATGCTTATTCGGTGTGAAAGAGCATGTCATTGTGTATTATCACAGTGTTTAATACATCAAACCTGTAACTGTGTCTCTTCTGCAGGGTTTCTTCAGGAGGAGTCAGCAAAGCAATGCAGCATACTCATGCCCACGTCAGAAGAACTGCCTGATCGACCGTACCAGCCGAAACCGCTGCCAGCACTGCAGGCTGCAGAAGTGTCTGGCCGTGGGCATGTCACGAGATGGTGAGTATGGGCCCACTGGGCACTAACTTGCTTGCACATAGGGAAATTCAGGGCCGTGCCAACACTAGTGTGGAATCAGTTCAAACTTAAATTGAAATACCTTTCCACAAAAGTACGCTTTATGGACAAAATTATTGGGACACGCCTTTTAATCATTGAATTCAGGAGTTCAGTCCCATTGCCACAGGTATTTAAATTCAAGCACTTAGCCAGGCAGTCTGTCTTTACAAGACTTTGTGAATTCTAAAGAGCTCACTGAACTCAACGTGGTACTGTGATAGGATGCCACCATTGCAACAAATGGTTCTAGATGGCTCCTGGATATTCCACGATCAGCTGTGAGTGGTATTATTGAAAACTGCAACAGTTTAAGAACCACAGCACCTCAGCCATGAAGTGTCAGACCAGTTAAAGTTACAGAGTGGGCTCTTTGAGTGCTGAGACGCATAGCGCATAAAAGTCACCAACACTCTGCTGACTCAATAGCTACAGAGTTCTAAACCTCCTCTGGCATTAACATCAGCCCCAAAACTGTGCACCGGGAGCTTCATGGCATGGGTTTCCATGGCCGAGCAGCTGCATGCAAGCCTAACAAGCACAATGCCAAGTGTCAAACCGAGTGGTGTAAAGCACACCACCACTGGACTATGGAGCAGTGGAAACGTGTGCTGTGGAATGATGAATCAAATGCCAGGAGAACGTTGCCTGCCTGACTGCATCGTGCCAACTGTAAAGAATGCTATGGGGTGGGGTTGTTTTTCAGGGGTTGGCCTAGGCCCCTTAGTTCCAGTGAAGGGAAAACTCAGTGTATCAGCACACCAATATATTTTGGACAGTTGCATGCTTCCAACATTGTGGGAACAGTTTGGGGAAGGCCCTCTTCTGTTGCAGCAGGACTGTGCCCAAGTGTACATGGCAAGGTCCATAAAGGAATGGTTGGGTGAGTTTGGTGTGGAAGAACTTGACTGGCCTGCACAGAGCTCCAAACTCAGCCCCATCAAAAATCTGACTTCACAAAGGCTGCTCTGGATGAATGGGCTAAAATTCCCACAGACACACTGTTCTAGCTGCAAAGGGGAGATCTACTGTATATTAAAGCCCATGGATTTAGAATTGAACATCTCAGAAGCTCCTGTAGGTGTAATGTGTAGGTGTCCCAATACTTTTGCCCATATAGTGTATTTCTGACCAGTGAATGAAAGATTTCTGAGTGGAAATCTACAGCTCTGCCCTTTTTACCTCACAACCTCCAAATACATGTATTTAACTATTAACATTTGTGTGGAGTACCAAACATAAGGAGGACCAAGTATACATTTTTATCTGATTCAGACTAGGCAGTTAGCCTAACGGATGTGTTATATTTAAATGCATATTAACTTTTTTTTTTAAGAAAAAGTAATTAGCTTGTACTTCTTGATTGCTATGTTTCTTATGCCAGGGACCAATTGAAAAAGTGGTGATCTCACACATGAGGAAATACTTTTCCCTTGAATGAATAACTGCCAGGCCTAGAATAGTTTATATTTAACAAGTTTATATTTAATATCTGGGCCTTCAACCAGATCGTGTTTGCTTGGTTTAACCAGCTTTTTGAAAAGAGGTCTGCTCTAAATCTTTAAAGTACTTAAAAAACACAGTGAGCTTCACCAGGAAAATGGAAGTGAAGATAAATGAAGTCAGACATAATGATTATCTTTGATCCCCATTATCCGCATTTGATTTTCTGGACCAGCTGCATTTATGAAGCAAACTAGACTTCTCTCCAAGCCAGTGACATGATCAATGAGCAGGCACTCAGCTTCCTCACTTAGGTCTCGTGTTGGACTTGAGGGCATGACCAACACTGGGCGGAGAGCTTCTGACAGCAAGTAGCTTTTATTAAATGACTGTCATTAGGAAGGCTCATTAAAGCCAGTGCAGGTGAGCAGCATTAATGGGAGCACAGGTGAGCGCATGTATGTGTGTGTACATGGAGGCCCCCTGCAGGGTCTCTGACTGGGCAGTGTGACTGTGGCCCATAACAGGAAGCAGTAATCAGGCCAGGCCATCAGAGTGTACCGGGCTGCTCTCTCACACGCAACCAGGACAGGCAAGGTGACCTCCGAGTTCTCTCAGACAGGAGCGCCTTTTACTAACACACGCTCACACAAACACACACCATCCCCGTGTTTGTTCTTTATCTCGGCCATCTCCTGCTTGCTGGAATAAAAATCAAGAGTGAATATTACGTTAATCTTCTTCCTCTTCAGTATGCATACATTCTCACCACTGCCATCTTCATCCTTACTCTATCTTCTCTTTTCAGCACTCAAAGACCCTCACTCTGTTTTCAGGATTCTCTGTCAGACCCTGGCACATTTGCCATGAGCCTTGTCCCCCTTGTGCTCTGTTCAGTATTAGCTTACAAAGCACCAAACGTAAGAAATAACCCGGAGTTACAACAGTCTCCCGAGACCAGCGACGTCTCGCTCGTCTTTTATTCTAACGCCAAAGATAAAATGATACCAGACCACTGCCAAATCATACAAGCCCGGGTCTCACCAACAATCTCACCATCTAATGCCTTCTGGCAGCCAGTGGCTCCTCTGTATTCACCATGTCGCTGCTGTTTACTGGATTGTACACATTGCGCTCTGCACGGAGGCATGTCCTTGTCTTGTTCACTGCGAGTTGTTCTGGGCAAGCCTGCTGCCCCTGTCTGAATCTGGCAGGTAAAAAAAAGAGCGGAAAGTTGCTGTAAAGATGTCAAAGTGCCGAGTTGCTTTATACCCATTACTCTCCGAATGTGCTGGGGAGAGCTCACTTCTGCTGGTCTGGCTGCTACATTAAGTTCACTGTCTTGGGCCATGTCCCCAAGGCAAGGAGACTCAAACAAGTTATTTCTCAGCTTTCAGTAGAAAAGGGAGCACTGTTTAGCTGTCTGTCTCCGGTGTTTTCTCTAGGACACATGAAACTAGGGATATCACTAGCGGTTGACCATATGGCAAAATATCACTGTACTTGAAGACAGTCTCACAGTGCAGGACATGTACCAGTATATGTGAAGCCATATTACAGGTATGCGCCATTTAATGACTGCGTTATGGTCTGTGAACCAGGTTGTTGACCGACAGCATCGTCAGCTGGACTACCATTGTAGTGTTAGTATGGTACTGCAATGTAAATATAAAGGGTATTTTCACAAGAAAACTGTCTAAATGATACATAAATATAGCTGAAAACATGAGTGGAACGCTACCATCTACACTGAATCTGAAGCCTGAACTGTTATACATATCATTCCCTGCAGGAAATACACAACACAGTGGTTCGTCGGTTACTGGCACACCTTAACTATCACACACAGTGTAGAACCAAAATATAAATGCACATAATGAAATGTAAATATAAATAAACATACCTCACTGGCTGCACACAACCAAGAAGGAATGAGTCCACTTGATACACAGTATCACCTTTTAAGCCATTTAAAGCTTTAAGTAGGTAAATCCAGTGTGGTGCTGGTGGTAGTAGGAAGTTACAGCAGTCAAAGAACCTGCGCTTGGCACTTCTAGGTATATTATGTGAAGTCGGCACTTTGGTAACTTAGCTCCTACTTATGCACATAGTTAATGCAAGGCAAATAAATATTCATGAAAATAAATTCAATAAAAGTATGTAAACAAAACATCAAAGTAGGACATTAATAATACTTATAGGTGTAAAAATACATATGCTAACCCTTTTTAAATTTGACCAACTGTTTAAGGCTGCAAAGTCCGGAGTTAATTTGTCACAAATGTTACGACATTGGTCATTAAATCGGATGGTTGTTCAGCAGCACGTACCTGTAAAGAGATTTTAACTCATCGTTTATACATAAAGCATTTCACAAAGATACAGGGGAACTGAACTAACTAACATAAGCTGCTTGGAACATTTAATCAGATTGTTGTTCCAGTGAATAATATTAAAGTTCTTAAATCACCAGATGATAGCCATGATCTACAGAAAAGTGAATCGTGTCTCTATCCCAATATTAAACTCTTTATATATCTCCCAGCCCAAGATCTGATCAACTTTAATTAGCTGGTAAATACATTTGGAAGATTTGCAGTTGCTGGAAAAGAAATAAGTGTGACTGCTTTGTTTTATGACTTCCTACAGCGGTGAAGTTCGGTCGCATGTCGAAGAAGCAGCGAGACAGCCTTTACGCTGAGGTACAGAAGCATCGCCTCCAACAGCAGCAAAGGGAGCAGCAACAGCAGCCGGGTGAGGCCGAGCCACTCACGCCCACCTATGGGCTCTCAGCTAATGGTCTCACCGAGCTGCATGATGAGCTGAGTGGCTACATGGATGGGCACACCGGCGACGGTACCAAACCTGACTCTGGAGTCAGCAGCTTCTACCTGGACATCCAGCCCTCACCAGACCAGTCCGGCCTGGACATAAACGGCATCAAACCTGAGCCCATCTGCGACTACACGCCAGCCTCTGGCTTCTTCCCCTACTGCTCTTTCAGCAATGGTGAGACCTCTCCCACCGTCTCCATGGCCGAACTAGGTGAGTACACTTAAGATGCTGGTGGCCGAGCTAAAGTACTGTGCAAAAGTCTAAGGTCGTCATTGGAGTAGATATACCATCGTTTTAGCAATGGTATGATGACCATATATAATTATTTCACAGTCTGTTTACTAGAATACAATCAGAAAATACAGGAAATTCTGAAGAGAAAAATCTGAAAAAAATAGCTTCTCTAGGCTGCAGTGGCACCTTCATTGGGATGCCAAGTTGACTCTTCCACAGTTGGAAGAAGCTTGATCAGGACTTGTCTTTTTGGAAAGGTAGCAGCCAAGGGAACAGGGTGAAAAGGCTAAGATATGCCAAAACTTATAAAGATTGGAATGAAGATCAGTGGAAAAGAATATTATGGAGTGACGAATCCAAGTTTGAAATTTCTGGGTCCAGTTGTTGGCAATATGTTACAGATGATCATACCATCAGCAAAACAACAAATCTAATGGTGGTCTAAGACTTGCACAGTACTGTATACTGTATGTGATATGGATGATGTATGGATGATGTCAAAGAGTAACAGGAAGTTAATGTTATACACCGATCAGCCAAAACATTAAAACCATGCACAGACTGAATAACAATAACGTTGATAATGATGATTAAGCTCTGGGATATATTAGATGGTAAGAATGTTTGGTTCTCATAGTGGACTTGGTGGATGTGGGAGAATTTTTCATGAGTAAAGACCTGAACCACTTTAAAAAAGGCCAGATTTTTACGAAGAGATGACTGGGACCGTCCCCTAAACAATAATGCCCGTGCAGTTGTGAGAACCTTCCGACAGTGGCCAGAGGAGAGAAAAACATGCACCAGTGACATGGTGTCCCAGCCAAGGCCCATCGAAGCACCATAGCAGGGAGTCCTATCCCATCTGATCTAAATGAACAGAGGAGCTGCAGTGGTAGAAGTCACAGAAATGTTTAATGCTGCTTGTGGGAGGAATGTGTCACAGCTCCCAGTGTAGCATCCCCTGCTGAGTATGGGGCTGCCAAGTCACAGATTGGTCAGAATGTTCACCATACTAACACCTGTTCACCTTTGAAACAGTGTACAATGTGCACAAGTGTCAGAACTGGACCTTAGAGCAATGGAAGAAGGTCATCCGGTCAGGTGGGTATGTCTGCACCATTTACTTGGGGAAGTGATGGCACCAGGATTCACTGTGGGAAGAAGATAAGCTGGTGAAGAGGGTGTGATGGTCTAGGTAAACTTCTGGTGGGGAAAACCAAGGTCTGGGCATTCATTCATTACCACGACCTAAACATAGCTGAAAACCAGGATTTCGTGTTGGCTGATCAGCATATATACTGTAACTAGAAGAATTAGGAAATCCGGGTGAGATGGGTGGACTTCTTACTGGAGGGATAAGGAATAGATAAACTTGAAATATATGCAGTAGGGAGGTGCTGGAGGAGAGCCGTTTGATGTACATACAGTATGGAGTAGATGTAAGAGAGATGCTGATGTTATATACTGGAGGGAATCTGTGATTGGTGCTGGGGTGATGTGCACTGGCGGGACAGAGATGGGGAAGAACTCAACCGTGGGGCAAATGACATAAAGGTGGCTTAAAATAGCAGAAGGTTGGAGACTCATCTCCGAGACTCATTAAAAGTGCTTCTTTTTGTAATTAGTTTCCATTAATTAGGGCCAATCAGGATCCAGCAGGGCACGCATCAAGGGAAATCATTTTTTTAGGTTCCCCTTGTGCTCTGGGACTCCTTATAACAGATGTGTTTTCAACATGATTGGATTTTTGTACTTCATGTTTTTTTCTTCCATTTGATCTTTTTTTTTTTTTTTGAAAGCAAATGTAACCTTTCTTTCCTTAGGTCATGTGCATATATTCTACCCTCCTTCTGTCAAATGATAGACACGCATAGCAATTACTCTACTTCTGTACTCTACTATAGGCCTTGTGCTGGAGGCAGGAAAGAAAACTGTCAACAAACCTCTAAATCTAATTTAATGGGACGTCCTATGTGTGAAATAATATCACTGATATTACTGTTAGAGGGGCCGAGTTACAGTGGTGCTTGAAAGTTTGTGAATCCTTGAGAATTTTTTATATTTCTGCCTAAATATGACCTAAGACATCATCAGATTTTCACACAAGTCCTAAAAGTAGATAAAGAGGACCCAGTTAAAGAAATGAGACAAAATACTATTACTTGGTATAATAGTAGTGGCTTTCTCCTCGCAGCCCTGCCATGCACACCATTGTTGTTCAGTGTTCTTCTGATGGTGGACTCATGAACATTAACATTAGCCAGTGTGAGAGAGGCCTTCAGTTGCTTAGAACTTACCCTGAGGTCCTTTGTGACCTCGCCACCTATTACACGCCTTGCTCTTGGAGTGATCTTTGTTGGTCAACCACTCCTGAGGAGGGTAACAATGGTCTTGAATTTCCTCCATTTGTACACAATCTGTCTGACTGTGGATTGGTGGAGTCCAAACCCTTTAGAGATGGTTTTGTAACCTTTTCCAGCCTGATGAGCATCAACAACTCTTTTTCAGAGCTCCTCAGAAATCTCCTTTGTTTGTGCCATGATACACTTCCACAGACGTGTTGTGAAGAGCAGGCTTTGATAGATCCCTGATCTTTAAATAAAACAGGGTATCCACGACTGTAGGTGTAGCATTAATAAGCTACAGTAATCATTATGTCAATGGAAAGTCCACAAAACATATGTTTACCAAGGCTCAATGTGTGTGCGTGCACGTTTTGCATTTCTGAGTTTTTGACAGCATCCTGCTTGTCTGTTGCAGAGCATCTGGCCCAAAACATCTCAAAGTCCCACATGGAGACGTGTCAGTATCTGAGAGAGGAGTTGCAGCAGATGACCTGGCAGGCCTTCCTGCAGGAGGAGATGGAGAGCTATCAGAACAAGGTAACACACATCTTCACACTCTATGACCACTGCCACCTACATCTCTACACAAGACTGATGAAATTTCTGATATATAAGTATAGTATAATCCTAGAATATCTTTTAATTCAAACACCCTACTGAATCTGGCTACTGATTTAACTGCTTTGAAAACTACATTACCAAAAATACATTCTCAAATGTGCATTTTCATCTGTTCAAAGGAAATAAAAAGGAAGTGCAAACCCCGGATTGTATTTCTAACACACCCAATCAAACAAACTCCATGCCTAGAGCATTTCTGATTAGATAAACTGATATTCTTATCTGAAAAAATGGTGTATGTGCAACAACATTACACATATCTCAGAATATCAGCTTAGAATGCGACTTCAGGTCATTTCCATAAACATGGATATAGAAATTCTGCATTTAATACCTTGAATCAGTCTTGAGTGCTTTTAGGAGACAATCGGATATAGATGACTCTCTTCCTTACTCCACCAGCCCAGAGAAGTCATGTGGCAGCTGTGCGCCATTAAAATCACAGAGGCCATCCAGTACGTGGTGGAATTCGCCAAGCGCATCGACGGCTTCATGGAGCTCTGTCAGAATGATCAGATTGTGCTGCTCAAAGCAGGTAGTGTGTGTGTTTTTATGTTACATCGCCGTGTATGTCATACTCGTCTAAAAGGCGCTTTTGCGCTCATCCAATACCAGATCTTATTATACTGAGGATTCAGTCAGTAGCACTACATTTGGTGACTCACTTTGTTTTGTGTGATTTGCCGAAAAATAATGGCAGTGCATCAAAACACTGAAGTTATTATGTAGTGAAACGCATTAAAGATGACATTCCAGAGTTTGTGATCTCCTCTGTAAAAGGACAGACGGAACTGCTTTCCCGTGCGCAAACAAGTCCTGGAGCTCTGCGCCTCCTCCGT
>JAJAGP010002061.1:122500-138100 GCA_025084515.1 Ancistrus triradiatus
GCACTCATTAAGAAAGTGGTGTAATTCTCATAAGGGTTATTTATACTAAACATATGACAGGATAATTCCTGCACTCAAATACACAAATTGTGACAGTCATTGTAGTCCTAGCTGCTATGTGAAGAAACGCACTTCCTACACATCTTATTTATACTTCCTGGTACACTTTCTGATCATTGTAAAAGCATATATCACACCAAGTGATTTCTTATTTAATCTAGTAAACCAGTATATATGATTCAAGCTTAGTTAGTTAATGTGTAGAAAGAGCCGGCCCATCTGTGCTGTGCAGAGTCTGCATGAATGGTTTCAAAGTGCACTGGGTGCAAGCATGCGAGAGGAAGTGAAGAGTCGAGGCAGTTTTTGGACGACCCTCGTCTTCTTCCCCTCTTCATCTTTAAAGTCCCCTACTGAATCCCAATAACAGATCTGTCCCATCCCCTCCCTCCATTCCCGTCTCTCTTTCTCTCTCTCTCTCTCTCTCTCTCCTGCAGTTAATATGCAAAGTGTCGACCCTGCGGGCGTTGTGCAGCAGGCATACAGAGAAGCTGACTGCTTTCAAAGCAATATACCCGGACATTGTGCGTACTCACTTCCCCCCCTTATACAAGGAGCTCTTTGGATCAGACTTTGAGCAGTCCATGCCTGTGGATGGGTAGCTGGCCCTTCGTCCGCCCCCTCAGTGGGGCCCAAACACACCATGGGGAATGTCGAGCATGAATCTGAGACACTTTACCAGTGCCCTACACACACACATGCACACACACACACACACACGCACACACACACCGCACAGACACACAAACACAAAACAGGACAGCTAACCTGCTGCAGACACAACCTTTCTTTTTTTGTTGTTATCCTTTGGGAGGGGGAAGGCAGGCATGACTTTGATTCGGCAGGTTGATTTGTGAGGTTTTATCACCTCCTTTTTGTCACAGGTGGGATAGGAAGGCTTAGGGGATGAGGAGGAAGAAGATGGAGATGCGCATGTTCTCTCTCCTGCTCACTCTCTTTCTGGCCCAACCTGAAGCACTCGTGCATATGACTGGAGAGTTTTGTCATCATGATTTATATTGATTAGCACTAATTGTTTTGGCCTTTTTTCAGTTATCCAAAGAGGACAGTGCATACATTCTTTAAACTGTTCACTTATTGGGAAGCCCACTTATTGGGATGGGGATTTGTTCTGAAAAGCGAAAAAAAACTTTAATACCACAAGTCATTTCTTGCCGTCTCCAAAATTGATATTGGCATGCCCAAACTGGTCAAAAATCAGCACCGATTGGGACGTGCATAGATAGTGCGTGTGCGCTTAGGGTTTAGCCACCTCTCCTCAGTTACTGTCTTTTGCTGGAAAGGCTGCTGCTCAGAATGTAAACCGGCAGCGAAAGAGGTCGGAAGAGGAGAGGTGAGGGAAGAGGGAGGGTGAGAGAGAGACAAAGAGAGAAAGAGAAAGCCTGGGGAATGTAGAATGGTTCCATCTGCATGGGGTGACGTGAAGCGACACCTCTCTAAGGACAATCGTCAAAACAAAAAAAAGAAGAAAAAAAAAGAAGAAAAAAAGGAAGTAGAATTCTGGTAATTCTAGTTTTAAAAATGCAATTACTTTTAGCTGTCGAAGACTTCATCCACCATGGTTGCTTAGTGATATCATGTAAGTCCATCTGCTATTAAATCCTTTTTCTGGACAGGTGCTTACAGTGTAACTGAGCACAGTGCTATAATGCAAGGGTCCATTCCACCTGTTTTCTAATGTGCTACAGGGTATATGGTCATAAGTACTTACTATACAGAAAAAAAAGTAATGTTTATAGAATCTATTTTAAATAATGTGTATGATATTAGTAGCTAGACTATTCTTAATTGTCAAAATGATAAGGCACTTTTATTTGCACCTTTCTTTAATTTAAGACTTGTATATTTACCTAGTGATGTGTTGCATGTGCAAACCGAAATAGAAGTGAAAACCACCGACTCACAGAGGTTACACGGAAACCACAGCCGCTCTGAGCATGTGTGCTTATAAGGTTCAGGTAGATGCTGGGTGAAGGCTGACAGAGAGGCAGGCGACGTTGGAATTCTGTTACTGGCCAAATCCCGTATTAGAGCACATTCAGAATGAGCCGTTTGGATTGGATGGAACCTGATGTTCACTTGCTCAGCTCTACAACACTGAGAAACAATATCACTGCTGGCAGCCTGCCTACCATCCACATCACGTTAGTAACCACTATAAAGGTATGACATACTTTTGGTACATAGACGTTTGACTGTTAACAGTCTTTTGCACTCAAGTGTAATCTCCATTCCAGGACGACATTTAAAGCACAATCTATAAGTGAAGAATTTCCAAAAGCGTAACTAGCCTGGCTGGATGTAGAAGGATTAATGTGGTTGCTGGAGTTTCTTGCACTAGTAAATAGTTCCATCTAGTGGTGGAAGGTTCAAAGCTCATTATATCTCCCTGCATCTTCAGAGACTTGCACACAGAGCTTAAATATCCAGTTGTTAATAAATAATACAGTAGACAAACCATTGCTGACATGACCAGCTTGTCTGTTTAATTTCGCCCCATCTAGTTTTGCTTCTGATTCTATTTCTAGTAATAGCTTTGGCTCTCATTTTAGAACATCCTCTCTGTGAAAGCCTTTGCCCAGCTTTTATCGATAGCAAGGACACACATACAGACTGAAAAAAGAATATGAAATATTAAAAGCCTTGTCTGGTAGTAAAAGTTCTATTTTTCTAATATGTACAGTGCATAAGCTGATGAAAGAGGGAAAGGGAAAGATAGTGAGATTCTAAAGCACTTACTCCTGCAATAATTAGAATTGTCTTGTCTTTGTTTTGTTGGAAAACAAGGCAATGGTAGTGTTAGTGCTTTTTCGTCTGAATGCCGAATTGTGTCAGATGAACGTTTTTTAGTCCCTTTGTTCAGTAAGTCCACAAAAGATTGTTGTAACATTCCAGTTGAATCATGATGCGACTACGATCCAGAAATAGCACTCTGATATCCCGTTTAGAAGCAGTCCTGCCAAACTTTTCTAAAACCTATAGTTCCAGTCAGTTTTGATGTCTTTTTTTTATGTCTCCATAGTGCTTTGTGAAGACTGTAGTATAATATGTCCTATTTTCCTCAGGGAAGAGTTGTCCTTCTAACTCTGACGCAGTTGTCGTTCAATACTTTGAGAGGATGAGAACAAGATTTTAGGCGTTTCTAGTTTTCTGTTGGTCATTGCTACTGAGCAGATACTATTTTGAGTTCATTCTTGTCGTACATATTAACATCACAGACCCACTTTGTTCTGGCCCGCCTTCTGTTACTTCCTCTGCATCCATTCAAAAGTCCTCTGTACCCTAGCTCTCCTGTTTTTAATCAGGGTTGACATGGCTAATAAGCATGATATTATACACTAAGCTAGGAGAATTGGAACAGGATTGCATTACCACAAAGCACACGTTTTGGTTAGCGTTTTCTGTTATTCAGCGTTACGTCTTTGATTGATGTTGCTGGCCAGAGAAATTGAAAGGACGAAATTGAAACATTTGTCAAACTGTGAACGACAATCCAACAGAATGTTTCGAATTGGCAGCATATTGACGTCAATATGAATGCTCAGGGAGAACATTTAAGCGAGAGTACCAGAGGCAGACCATTTCCTAACCATGTAGCAACATTTTCAGAAGTAGACGTACTTCTCTGGTCAGTGTGTAACATTGCTCATCGCATTGACTTCCACTCCCTATTTATATTAAATTAAACACGCTTCAAAACATACACATGTCTAAAGTAAACCAAAAGCCATTACTCTGAGCAAGAGCAATTAAGGAGTAATTAAATATCAAGACACTCACCTTATGCACCTCACAGGGTCCAACTTCGTAAAACCTTCACCCCTTTTAATTTTTTTTTTTAACCTTTGTGGGGATTGTTTTAGTTTCCACTCATATTGTATGAATCTTTGTGCCAAATACCTCCACTTGCTCTACTAGCAGATTCTGCCCATGAGCCAGGAGTGCGTAGTGTGTTACTAATACGGGTTTCAAAAGGGTAGCCACTGCTGTGGAGTTCCCTCAGAACAAGCTTTGATACACAGAAGACTGTTGTTATTTCTGAATTTCAGTCTGCTTACTCCATATCGAGGTGTCCTAAAGTTAATGACCACGATACCCAGTTGCACCATGAAAAACTGTACTGAATTTTGTCGGTGTAGTTTGTATTAGGTATTTAAAGCAATACAGACTGTAAAGTAAAACTTTGGACAAATTTATTTTTTCAATCAAAGCAAAGGTACTGAACCTTCTCTGGATTTGTGGTTTTGACATGCTGTACAGATAACTACTTGTTCCAGTGATCCATGAAATGTTTCCATATTCTGTGTGGTAGTTTGTAAAGCATCATCCTCAATCTTTCTTCCCTCTTTGTGGAGTTCTGTAAGAAGCAATATGATCCATCCGAACTTGTGCGTCTGTGCTTGTGCGTTTGCTTCAGTCAAACCCCAGACAAGGCTTTAATTATGTAGACAAGGAGCAGCAGGGTCAGCTGGTGATGTAAATGGTGTAGGGCTTTTTTTTCTTTCCACTTTTCAGGATTTACACACTTAGTAGCACGGAGTCTGAGCTCATCTCTGAGGCTGGACAAGCATGACACAATGCACACCACTATTCAGTTTGTTTCCATCATTATGCAAACCTGACACTGAAGGGCCTATGCAGTCACAGATATTATGGACCGAGTTGACATTGTACCAACTTGCATAACTCTAAAATCCTCTTTCAAGGCACTTAGGACTGCCCGAAGTTATTTAACCTTATTTAACACGGAAACATGTGATGTCATGCTTGTGAGGCCGTTCTGATTTGAAGGTGAAAGTGTTATTACAATGTATAGATTACCAATCATTTGCATTGCATTTTAAAAATGTGACTTTTTATTTTTCCAAAAGCACAGCTTAATAAAGTGAGATGTTTTAGAATATAGGAGAAAAGACAAAAAAATCTTTAGCCATAATCGAATGTCAAGCAATAATATATACGGTATATTATTATTATTATTATTATTCTTCATCTTTTGTGAATAGGCTTTGGACACCTGCATGTAAATACATCTCTTATTTATCATGTTTTGTTCCATTTTCTTTAGGGGTTTTGTTTCTGTTTCTTGTTTTTGTTGTGTATATTTGACTGGTTCTGGTCCCAGGTGGAGAACTAAGAACTTAATATGGCCTGTAAACTGTACAGCTCAGTTTCCCTTTCTTTCTCTCTCCCTCTCGGCTTTTCGCTTTTAATTCACGATATTTAATGTTATTATTGATCACATGTATAAAGGTAACTTTGTAACATCTGTCTGTATAGGTAAGAAGAAAATACTGCTATTAAGACCTACTCAGTGCAAATATTTATCTGTTTATCGGAGACATCATGCTGTACAGTATCTCTGTTTTTAGTATACTTCTCTCTTTTAGGGTTAGTTTGGTAGTGTTAGGGTGTGCTGACATTTAATTTTGTGTTCAACTGACGTGTGGTGCTAGGTAACTTGCTTTTGTGAACAAAACTTCTTGATTCATAGACAAGGCCACTCGATTAGTCCATCGATTTCACTGAGTATTGATACGTTCTTGATATTAGGACTCAATTAAAGCTAAGGATTATGATACAGATTAACATTAGTGGTAAATTTACTTTAAAGTCCCAACGAGTACCTGTATCAGTGTGCACGTCGTGGGATCTTCTCTTTGTTTCTTCTCGCTTTAAGACTATAAGTAAAAGCAGTATCATCTAATTAAGATGCTATTAAAGTTGCATTTCTGATTTGTCATGACAGAGATAAATTGTTTAAGAACAAAAACAGTATTGTGTTGATCCATTTGATTGTGTGAACCACTGGCTGGACGAATCCTCCACTTGAAAGGAATCAGATACAGGATTGGAGAGTGTACTGGATTATGTAGAGACTGACATCAGCCTCGGTTTGGTCTTCATTTTCACATAGAACAGCTTCTGCAAACCAGCTTTATACGTATTTATTTTTCCGCTCTCACACGTATCACCTCACCTGTCAGAAGGACTTAGTAACCCTCACTGTGTCTAGTGTTCAAAATTCCAGTCGTAGGTTCGTTTTAGTCAGCTTTCTCATTTTCTCTCCGTAGCAAGTATGACCACTATCCTTGCAATAATACACGACAAACCACCACTGAGTGCCTCTCAGTGGTCCAGGATGTAGACATGACGAGCTTTTCACTGTTCGGTGTACTTCAAATGTAGTGTATTTGCACATGTAGGTGATTTCTCTCTTGTGTCATGACCATGTAAGCAATATTTTCTGCCTCGTGTTCTGTTTATGCGCAGTCGACTTTCCTTTTCTCTCTGCTGATATTAATGTTACAATGTTAACGAGAAAATGGGCGTTCTGATTTGATGAGCTACAGTCTGACTGCAATACGGGATGTTATTCAGACCCAGGTTTGTGTAAAAATAACGATGGATAACAGACAATCCACTCTGTGTGTCTCCTTATTTTTTGCAGTGGTTCTACTTTCTTCATTATTGCAAAGAAATGACTAATGCATTGTAATTTAAGTATTCATACGTGTATGTAAGATATACAGAGTACACATTTGGATTCTTTCCTGTTGTATGTGTTAAATGTGAGCTAAGGGGGGGTGGGCTGGGTTGGGGGGTCGGTTGCGTTGTTCTCGACACACGGGCAGCATAAACAGGGATAGCCGTCAAGACCAGTTTGTGGTTGTCACCGATTTTTACATCCCATGTTTGCTACTGATCATGTACCTTTTTATCCAGCTCTTTTGAACTCTATTTAAGAGGTAGTATCTTCACAATGGTAGTTTTGCTCCTTCTCTTTGTCTGATTCTTAAATATGGAAATTAAGTATTTTGATTCATTTTGTAAATACAGCTGTAAAGAAAAATAAGAAATTTAATGTTGTCTTTTAAATACTTTTCATTCTAATATGAATGTTGTTATATTGTACTTAGAAACTGTACCTTTAATATTACCTTTATTAAAAGTGCATTGGACACATCGATTTTAGATGTGCTTTATGTGCTGTTATCCCATAATAAAATTTACTGCTTGTAATGGGCTCTTATTTACTGCGTGGCTTTTTCCATTTGTAATAAAGACGAAACAGGAATTCTGCACCCAAAAGTAGAAATGAAATTCCACTTCCGATACTGATGCTGTTTATAATGGTATAGGCAGGTACGGTGTGCTGCAGCAGTTCATGCTGTGTACCACATAAGGGGAGAACAAAATTCGTTGGCATATATGGGGACTGTGGTAGCCTAGCGGGTAAGGTACTGGACTATGGACCAGAAGGTCCAGGGTTCAAATCCCACCTCTGCCAAAGCTGCCACTGTTGGGTCCTTGAGCAAGGCCCTTAACCCACAATTGCTTGGATTGTAAGACTGAATTGTATGTCGCTCTGGGATAAGGGCGTCTGCTAAATGCTGTAAATGTCAATGTAAATGTAGTAAATCCAAGAATAGTTGTGATTTAAGTATAGGTTGTATCTTTATTGGATCATCCTGCCCATTAGGGCTGAATAATTAATAAAAAGTTTGCTTATAAATAAATTCTTCGCCCACTAATATGATTTGGGGCTCATGTTAATAGTAACCAATGAGAACACACTCGATTAATATACTAGTGTACAGATTATTAATGGATATTTTGAGTCAGAGCTATCTCATTTTTATTTTCCCCATTGGACAAGTGAGTTCAGTAATGCTGAGATGAAGGGCACACTATTTTTGTTTCATTAATCTTGAGAAAAAGAAAACTACTTGTCTTTCCCTGCTAGAGATTTAGTTACTTGAAATGTACTATGAGCTAAACATGCCTATCTTTAAAGAATTCCTGGGAATCATTTACTGTGTTTGATCATTGGTGTCACTGTGAGTAATATGCCATGCTATACATATTTCAATTGTGCTGACTTACAAAAATTGTTTTCAGAACACCAAAATATGAGACTGGGCAAGCACACGATTAGAGCCAGCTAAAGAATTTATGAACTTTTCAACCAGGGTGACAGACTTAGAAGAGTCACCATTTTACATTTAGTTCTCCATCAGTGCAACTGAATTACTGACTTTTTATGTGTATTATTTACGTTATATAAACTACAACATTAAAACACTGACAGATGAAATTAACAACATTGATAGCGTGATGCTTTGGCCAGTGTTCTGCTACAAAACGTCATGTCCTGGCATTCATGTGGATGTTGCTTTGACACATACCACCTCCCTACACATTGTTCCAGACCAAGTGCACACCTTCATGGAAATTATATTTCCTAATGGAATTGGCTTCTTTCAGCAGGAGAAAAATAAAAACCAAATTATATTATGAATGGTTTGAGGAACATGATAAAGAGTTCAAGCTGTTAATTTGGCCTCCAACTTCATCAGATCTCAATTTGAACATGTGCTACACGCTGGACACTCAGATCCATGGAACCTCAAATTTACAGGAATTAAGGGTTCTGTTGCTAATATCTTGGTGCCAGATACGACAGGACAACTTCAGAGGTCTTGTGGAGTCCATGCAAGGGGACTCAACACAATATTAAGCAGGTGGTTTTAATATTATGGCTGATCATACAATGTCTTATCCACTTATCCTAGTCATGGTCATGGGAGAGCCAGTGCCTAGCCGGCAACACGGGGCGCAAGGAAGAACAACCCTAGAGAGGGTGCCAATCCATCGTAGGGCACATACACTCACACACTCATACAGACACACTCTGTGGGGCACTTTTGGGAAACACAATTAACCTAACACATTCTTAGAATGGGGAGGAAACCCAGGCCAACACGGGAGAACATGCAAACTCCACCCAGGGTCGGGATCGAACTGGGGATCTGGAGCTGTTATATAAGGCGACCCTGTTAACCGCTGCACCGCGCCATCAGCGTGTATATTAAAAGTTTCATTAAACACACAAGGGTATCAGCTGAGCAGACTGAAGTGAGCAATGTTTGACGGTCTCTTTTCAGTTCCTTGCTCTCTTCTGAAAATATCTGCTCCTTACATAAATACAATGTGCTATCAAATAAAAAGACTCTCATATAAAAGTTTTCCATTGCATAAATGTGGTGTGTGTGTGTGTGTGGGTGTGTGTGTGAGGAGAGAGAGAGAGAGACAGTGAGTCGCGGTTAAGCGAATCAATGCTCTGCACACAGCTTTACATGTTCAGCCAATCTTGTGGGCATAAGGGATGGACATGGTCGCAGGCAATACTAAGGTAGGCTGTGGCATTTAAAAGATGCTGGACTGGAATTAAGCCTTCTTGTTACCAGAAAATTCTCCTACACCATTACACACAATGGCCAGCCGTTGATAGAGTGTGAATGATCCATGCTTTTTCTATTGTCCATTCGGTGAGCCCGAGGCAAACCTGTAGCCTCCAGTTGTCTGTTTTAGAGTGTCTATTGAAGCAGTTCTTGCAGAAAACGTTTTAAAATTAGGGTAGAAGGGTAGCAGTTGAGCGCACGAACAAGGGAATTAGACAACCTTACTTACGCCGAAGCACCTTATCTTGACCTTTCGTTACATAACCAATGAAACATCAACAGTAACGTGCTGCCACAAGACACAGTTTAGGATGTTTTAATCTTAGCTGACAGTGCTATTTACAGGGGGCAAAAAAAGTATTTAGTCAGCCACTGTTATTGTGCAAGTTCTCCACCTTAGAAAGATGAGAGAGGTCGGTCATTTTTATCATAGGTTACACTTCAACTATGAGAGACAAATGAGAAACAAAATCCAGGAAATCACACATTGTAGGATTTTAAAGAATTTAATGTAAAATTATGGGGAAAATAAGATTTGGTTCAATAACAAAAGTTCACTCAAGACTTTGTAACATAACCTTGTTGGCAATGACAGAGGTCAAACGTTTCCTGTAAGTCTTCACCAGGTTTGCACAAACTGTAGCTGTATTTGGCCCATTCCTCCATGCAGATCTCCTCTAGAGCATGATGTTTTGGGGAACATGGACTTTCAACTACCTCCACACATTTTCTATGCGGCTGAGGGGAGACTGGCTAGTTTTTTTACCAAAAAGTCTTATTTTGTTTCATCTGACCAACAGGAATTCTCCAATCCTCTTCTGGATCATTCCATAGCTCTCTGCCAAACTTTCAGACGGGCCTGGGAAAGGTTAGCTGGTTAAGCAGGGGGACACGCTGGCAAGCAGTCTGAGTCCCTCTCGGAGTAGTCTCCATTCCTGTCCATTCCTTAAATTCCTACAATGTTGATTTCCTGATTTTTTTTTCTCATTTGGTCTCTCATTAGCTTGAACTGTACCTATGATGAAAATACAGACCTCTTCAAACTCTTATAGTAGGAAATTGCCACAATCATGGCTGACTAAATATTTTTTTGCCCCACTGTACAAATGTAAAACTTCAGCCCTCTTGTCCGAAAACAAACTAAAACATGACGAATACAAAAATGTTAATTCACTATTTAGACCAGTAAAACTCATAATTATCAGCTGTTGTGTTAATGGTTTTTAAAGTAATCAGGCGTCTGAATAGCACCCTATTTACTCTTTAGTGTTCTATTTAGAAGTGTTCGACCATTTTGTAGGGTTTTCCGAAGTCTCAGTGGCCAATCAATTCCCTATATAGTACACTAGTTTGTTACCCATTAATGCACCATAAATATAGTGGACAACCAATGTACACTACTTACAACTAACATGACCACAATGCATAGCGGTGTCCTTCGGCTTTACTCGAAAAGATGAGATAAAATCAAAAACCACCAGAGTGAGATTCCGTGTAACAATATAAGTACAAAAAAACATTTGCAATGACTAATTAAACCAAAAAAAAAGTTGGTAAGTAATTGTTTACTGGTGTGAACATAGTGGATTAAATTTATGTATTTTTAATGTTTTAGTTCGGTAGGACCAAATGAGTAAGTTTACACTTGACAAGTAGCCACTGTCAGCTAAAAAATGAAAAACATTGCTTAAACGTGTTACTCCGAAGTTTTGTGGACAGCGCCAGTAGGCTGGTTTGGGTTGGTTTTTGTGACGAAAGGTCAAGATAATTGCTTTCGGATAAGTAAGTGTGGTCTGAATTCCATCAATGTGTGCTCACTGCTACCCTTATAGTGTTCTACACAGAAACCCACTTATAGTGATCATGAATGAGTAAATGATTTGAAATATTTCATACAACCCATGTTTTATACCTATATTTGTACACGAAAAATCGTCACTTTGGTGGGTCAGATTATCCGTCATCTTGACGGCTAAAGCCGAAGGAAAAACCGTTATGCATTGTTGGTACATTAGTCCTATGTAGTGTACTTGGTTGTCCACTATATTTCCGGTGCGTTATGGGTAACAAAAGGTAGTTGTACTATATTAGGAAATGATTTGTCCACTGAGAATTCGGGGGGGCAACAAACTCTACAAATGGCCCACACCATAAAATAGAACACTAAATAGTAAATAGGGTGCGATTTCAGACACACTTGTGGTCTGGGACGCACAAACTCTTCTAAATAATGACTGTCGACTCACAACGATGATGAACTTGTAACCAACTGTCCATCGATACATGATTGATTCTCAAATTTTATCGATAAGGACCTTACAATTTAATTTACATATTTCCAATTATCAAATATAAATAGTTTTGTATTAGGAAAACGCCAATAACTGCATCCACTGGAGAGATATAGGATTTGTGTTGCTCGGCTATGGCATGTACGCTGTGACCCTGCTGGCAGCATTAGTGTTTGAACATACTTTGGTGCCAGTATTGATACAGTATGCCCAGTATGGCACACGACTATAAAGTTGCGGTTTGTTATTTTACACATGAATTTTTGCTCATGTAAATAGATTATGAGCCCACATATGCCCTTTTGAAACCCGGAGATTCAGTCCCAGTTCCACACGGAACTTTTTTAATTGTTGTACTGTTTAAGCATTGAAAGCGTCCAAATCCTGCGTTAATTTTAGCCACTCGTGCACTGTTACGGTGTAGAAGCTATTTCTTCTTAGCCTATGTAGTGTACGTATAAAGTAACGTCGTTTGTTATTGGGTCATTGTTGGGACACGTGCTTGGTAGGCTGTTTAGTATCGATTGGAGTGCGTAGGAAATGTGACCATGGAGCTGCAGTGGTAAGTCAGCTATATTATTGTGAGTTTTAGATTTATTACGTGTGTAGTTAAATAAAAGTGTAATAAATACACTTGCACTGCATTGTTAACGTATTAATTAACTTGTTCAGCAATGACAGCTTTATATTTGAACTGTATTTGTAGAGTTTTGAATCAATTAGTGAAACCGCTGTGTGCCCCGGTATTTATTTGTTTAT
Organism: Ancistrus triradiatus; assembly: GCA_025084515.1. NCBI lineage: Eukaryota > Metazoa > Chordata > Actinopteri > Siluriformes > Loricariidae > Ancistrus > Ancistrus triradiatus. The sequence continues at coordinate 134,874 of JAJAGP010002061.1, forward strand.
CTGAATAGGATTCATACAGTACATACAAAAGTCCCGGCACCCTTGGTCCTGTTTGGTTGTTTATTTATTTATTTATTTATTCTAAAATGAAAGCTTAACAGAACCTCTGTCAGTTAAACATGGCACATGGCTGCTCAGTTTTATTGGACAATTAACAAGTCAGTTGGATTACGAGACCTAACCGTAGTTAATCATCCGGAAAAGTGGATAAACATTTCCAAAAATCTGAGGATGTGCTTCATTTAGATGTCATGTACGTGTTCTTTATAACATCTGATGCTATTGAGTCTTTAGAACACCAGAGGGCGCAGCCATACTTCATATACTGCGTGTCTTCCATTCTGTTACAGAAACTGGGGAGATTTTTACGTATTTGGAGAGGTTTAAAGATATTTGTATAGTGTTTCTGACACACACAATTGATACAAAAATGTGTTTGACAAATTGAGCATAACAGGGTCTTAGCCTAGCCAAAGAGGGAGGCAAAAGCTTAAAGCTGTTCAACAAAACCGGTTTATTGAATTAACATACACTTGATATTTGTTTGCTGTGTCTTTAATTTTAAGATAACTTGAAATATAAGTAAGTGATATTACAAGTATTTTAATATAATTTTTGTTTAAAAATGTATACAAGAAAATGTGCATTGTTTTGCATTGTTGGCACTTGGAAAAAAATGGATGTATTTGATCAAAGGTAATATCGATAGTCTTGAGAAAATCGAATTGAGAACAGTGTATCGTTACACCCCTAATTTCCACAGTGTGATCCTAACCCCCACCAACATCCTGCTACAGCTTATGATTCTGTGACCCTTTTTGCACAAAAGGTGACCAACATTTAGCCATCCTTCGGTAATCCAGCTAAGATGGAACAAACAGATACCTGTCACTCAACTTTCTTAACGTTCAAACTACATCTTGAGGAAGAAATGATGACGCTGATGACCGCAAATCAACAGACAATCTCCATGCTTGATCCAGTTGAAGCCACACTTATCCAGGCACACTTATGCCAGCAACTTTGCACCCTGTGCCACATATGGGACTGTGGTAGCCTAGCAGTTAAGGTACTTTACTATGGGCCAGAAGGACTAGGGTTCAAGTCCCACCTCTGCCAAGCTGCTATTGTTGGATCCTTGAACAAAAAAATTCACCCCACAATTGCTTGGATTGTAAGATTGTATCAGTCTGCTAAATGACAAAAATGTAAACGTGAACACCCCCTGTGTTGTGACTTCTCACTTCAAGGTTGTTTGATTAATATTTCTACTCCAATCTCTCAACTCAGCTCACTCGTCTAAATACAGACAAGTCTTTGTCTGTCCATTCCTGTCCAGGACCATGGAATGTGCTCTTCTTATACAGATATGCTCATTTCTTCAAGAGAACAACCTCTGCTGAACCAACCAGGCTGGTTACAAGTGACCTCCCAAGTTTCACAAAAGGCATTTGACTGTCTTTCTGAGATCTCATCCTAGACGGCCAAACATCAAGTGAAATTCGTTCTTAACAAAACTGATCTACCTCTCTGTAAAGAACTACCAGATGCTGAACCTCTCCATCAACAAAGATGGCATCGCTGTCCATCCGGCCCACACAGCATAAAACATCGCTGTGATTTTGGATAACAGCTTTGATATTTCTAACCACTTCATGTTAACCACCAGATCCTTCAGATTTCTTCTGCACACCATCAAGAGAATGTCCTTTTCAAACATACTCCTCCTTAACTCCAAGTACTCCACTGGCTTACTGTTGCAGCCAGGATCAAATATAAACCCTTTGTGTGTTTGTTTGTTTATAACAATTACATAGTGCATGAAATGCAGGTCTGCTGTAGAAAATGCATCATGGTGAAATGAACGAATTTCAGGAATAATGAATAATTCAGCATAAAATGGTATTGTGGGCAGTAGCTCGGTGGTTAGTACGGTCGCCTCACAGCAGGAAGGTCCTGTGTTTGATCCCAGGTGGAGCGACCTGGGTAACTTCTGTGTGGAGTCTGCACATCCTCCCCGTGTCCACATTGGTTTACTCCAGTTTCCTCTCACAGTCAAAAGACATGCATGTTAGCTTAGTAGGTGTCTCTAAAGTGTCCCTAGTGTGTGAACGTATGTGTCCTACGATGGATTGGTGCCCTGTCTAGGGTATGAATGAATATTATGGTCTACATAATTTTATGTATTGGGAAGGTCCCAGTAGTGTGATGACTAATTTCACAAGAACTGACCTTCTGAAAATGCTAGAAGAAAATGTATGTTCTGTGGGGCTAGGAATCCATTGATGGAGAATGTTTCCATGAATTTAAAATTTAAAAGTAGAAGCAAAGTCACCAGTTTTGCTTGTGGTACCTGTACCTAAACAGATGGGTGGCATTCATTCAGGTAGTGTTGCAGGTCAGGTTTGTCTCTAATGCAGTGCTCTTTGTGTGTGTGTGTGTGTGTGTGTGTGTGTGTGTGTGTGTGTGTGTGTGTGTGTGTGTGTGTGTGTGTGTGTGTGTGTACGTACGCAGGGATTCAGCTCCTGTCACTGACCCAGGTCCTTTCTCCAGAGATATTTTTGATAAATTCACTCTGGCACCAACCATAAAAGAGCTCTGGGCCATTTTACAAAGGTACAGTCTCACACACACACACAATCTATTCTGAGCAATTTATGGACTGGTTTTCACCCATTAGCACTACTAGTTTTGTGGGATCTATGGAACTCCACCCCCCCGAAATTTAATTAAACTATTGTGTCATTACATACAGAGGTGTGACATTAACATACGAATCCAAGTGCTGAGCACCATTTGATATCTGGACATTATCAACACAGATTTATAATTTAAAAATGATTTGACAACCAACATTATAATATCTGTCATCCCAATTTGTCCACTGAATACTGCTATTATTTTCCAGTATTTTTTTATGTATACTCATATTAGCTTTAATGTTTGTCTTAATAATGTATTTGTCATACCGTATTTTTCGGACCATAAAGCGCACCAGGTTATAAGGCACGATATCAGCGATCGGCTGCTAACGGATCTATGTTCATACATAAAGCGCACCGGGTTATAAGGCGCATGAAATGAAACAAAACTCTTAAGTTCCGTCGGAAGCTCAGTTTGGTCTTTACCTGGCGCAGGGCGTCTTCTTGCTTCCTCCACTTCCGTATCATTGATTCGTTAATGTTGAATTCTCTCACAGCTGCTCTATGTCCATGTTGTACTGCGTG